>BGZK01000833.1:0-270771 GCA_005406025.1 Eumeta japonica | reverse complement strand
TACAGTTAATGCTCCATAATTAATTGTGAAAAGTACGTAGGAACTACGTTGTGGAAGAAAAGCTTCATTTTGCACCTGTTGACTGATCTCCAGCTTGAACTTGTATAACGAACTTAATCGATTTAAGGGATTATGTTTATATAGCCAGATCTTTTATGCGTTTTCAGTAATCGATTTTTGACTTTCTCATATTCTAATTCAATATATTTTTGCAATATCTGCTAAGAACATTTAATTTACGGAAAGAAATAATTCACAAGCTACTTGTTACAATACTTGTTTCTATTTCATACAAATTTAGGTTTTTTGTAACTTATTGTTATTAAACAATCTTATAAATTTAGGCACCACATTTTCATTGGTCGGTCCCACAGCGCTCTCGTGTTGTATTTATTATAAATATTTTTATAAAACTATTTTCCCAATGTCAAGACGATTACGGATATAATTTCGTGACCAATTTATTTTTTAGGAGTCCTTTTAATTATTAAACAAACTGTAAAGAAAATTAATTCATAGTGTATTTTTGAACAATGTCCGATTTTTGAAATAATGTTTAAAAATATTTCTTTACTTAGAGGTTGGTGTATGCCTGATCAGCATATTTTATATATTGTTCTATGTTAACTAAACTGTTAAAGAAAAAGATATATTTGATAGCATAATAAAAATATATTTTATCAACAGTTTAGTACTTTCTGTCTACACCTAAGACATATTTACATTTACGATCGATCGATTGTCAATGTATTGTAATCGATTGTCACTATTATGGCCATTATTTTTACTATATATTATTTGAATTCTAAGAATTTTTAGGACTTCTAGGACAATCATCAAAGTTTGTTTTGTTTTCTCGTTACATCAAAATTATCATATATTCACCGATTTCATTTTCATTTATTGTGGGTGCCAAATTCGTCTCCGACTATGATTTTAATAAAAGATTAATTTTCGAAAACGTTTTATGATTACTACTAAGCTTACTTTCAAAGCTAGGTTTTCATTAATTTTATTTTTTCTTTGATGATAAGAGAAATATGAAAATGGAAACATGACTTCCGGTCGTGGATGGCCGAATATGTCTAATAAATCGAAACTTAGTTGCATAATTAAATAAATTCTTCCTTTTATTTGTCTGACAATGTGTTAGTCTGGTGACAGTCACTTAGTAGAAGTCACAATTATGCCAAATTAATGTATATATAGTAACGAATTTATAAAAACAGTTATGTTGAAAACATTTATAAGGCTAAGCACGCCCCAGGGACAAAAAGACAATGGTTATAGAAGTAGGAATTTTTATGAAACATTTTTTGTTGCTTAGCCGTGTTAGCGGTTGCACTCGTTGTTGACGACCAAAAAGGAGATGTTGCTTAGAGACAGGTGTTCTAGTGAAAACGATTCCATCGATGGATAGATACGATTTGCTTTTCGGTTTTTCTGTGATATGATAGTAGCTGATATTGAATCTGTTGATGAGTTATGTGAACTGACTTGACGTGGTGATTAAAAGTGAAATATGAAAAGTTAAATATTAAAAAAAATTGGTTGCCTGTAAAGTCGGTATACGGGCGAAAGTTTTACGTGACAACGACTTTGAGTGGTAAAATCATTTTAATGTGAATATTCATTCGTATAGTAGGAAGAAGGATGAAATAATAGTAACAATTTAAAACATTTATTTATACAAAGAATTATATTTAAAACATTAATTTATACAATGAATCTCGCACTGAATTTCATATTAACAAAATTTTATTTTTACCTTTACACATACATACGTATTTAATATTTATATACAAATATACATACAATAACTTGCAATACATTTCGCTCTTAGGCGGGCTAACTGTGCTCGAGTGGAAGGGACGCGTGCCTTTCACTTTTTATGTCTGTCTCTCTCGCTCTTAGGCGGGCTAACCATGCCCGAGTGGAAGGGACGCGTGCCTCTCACTCGCTCTCATTGTGAGCGCATAACGTGAGCGGAGCGTAACGCAGTTTCTTGAAGTGTCACCCGGCAAACCAATTTATTGGACGTTGTCACGTCAAAAAGACAATAATAAACTATAAGTCACCAAGAACTCTGTGCCGTCTCTTTCTCGCAGAACGGAGTTTAACATTGATTCTCAAGGCGCTAGTAAACATTGATGTCACTGGGTAATAGTGCGTTTTCTGTCTGATTAGTAATTTAAAACAATCATTTTTCAGTTATTTGTATACTTATCAAATAATCAGTTTTCATTACACCCTCGGTCTAACAATAAATAAAGTTGTAAATATAGTAACATAAAAAAACATAATAAAATACGACTCCAAAGCTGATATGTAAATGGCGAGAGGTCTTTCAATTAAAACTTTAAAAATGTGACTTTCGCTCGAATATAATGGGGTAAGTTTATAATTTAATTAGGTAGTTGTGCAATTAAATTATTTTTAGAAAACACTTGAATTGTTAAAAAGGTAGAAGAGGCACTAGCATCCTGTAAGGTAATTGGGGTACATGTATTTTATAGACCATATCCATTTTGCGAGAAATAGATAGCAAAGAACTTTCGATGGATTTTTTAGTCATTAGGTCTAATCGGCTTGCAAATTTCTTCAAGAAATATAAAATTTTCAACTAGCCTTCGCCCGCCGCTCCACCCGTCTTGATATAGAATGGATCTTTTAATTTTCATATCGGCTGATCTCGCTCTCGACTATGAACCCACTTTTGTTCTAGTCTGCACCTGGCTCTGCTCTTGATTCCAATAAAAATGCGTCTATAATACTGTATGTAATATCAATATAAGGCTAATTTTGTTAATACTTTTTAAAATGAAATATTTAAAATTAATAAACATTTATATTTACTTATTTCTACTACGAATTATTCGCACAGGTCACCTAGTCACGCTATAAATGTTGATGAGTCTACGTAATAATTTTTTTTTTATACTTTATACCGTATATATATTGTTATAAGATCATCGCTGAAAGGTGTAGAAATTCTTATAAGATCTCTGCCATGTCAATGGAGAATTTTAACAAGTAAAAGATTGTTTTGCTAGGTGACGTGTTTACAAATCAGCCTTCCCAACACGTTGTTTAGGTTTGCACCCTTGTATATATCGTTGAACTAAGGAAGGAAATATTATATGTTTAAATTAATAACATTAAGAGTGTTTTTTTTAGACAAAAAAAAAAACTAGCTTTGCACTCGTGGGTTAAGCCGCGTGGACGCAGAATATGTTCTTTCATCGTTCATATTGAACTATCATGTATTAATTCCAACTTAGTTCTCGAAGTCCGGTTCCAGTAGTGTTACTAATTATTTCGATCTCGGTCAAGCTCTCGAGTCTAATTCCAGGCTCGACTTCGATCCTGGTCCAAGTTTAGTATTTTATGAAGCCGAAGCAAATGCTGGCACTGAAATAAAATATAAACAATATTAGTCGTGGCAATGGTGTGGTTCAGTACTAGTGAAAAAAATTTTAGAAACGGTATGGTAAGTCGGTTCAATAAGACAAACGTCCCGGCCAAGTCGGGTACAAATACTAAAACAGGCTATACAAAAACGTTCTCCATGAAAAAATACTTAGATTTGCCAAGTTTGATGATGATAGGTCAAATGGTGTTGGAGTTTAGCGATCTTATTTATATACCTTATAATATCCATTTTTAAGGTTCTGAGCCAAAATAGCAATACCGGAGCCCTTATAATTTCGTCATGTCCGTCCGTCCGTACGTCACAGGCATTTTATTCAAAAACTGCAAGACGTATATTGATGAAATTTATAGCGTAGGTGTCTTATATAAGTCGCTACTTAGTTTAGTGTTTAAACTACAAAAATAAATATTTGTAGGGGGTCACATCATACATGTGACATAAGCTCAATTTTTTTTTCAGCAAACGTCAAGAAGTGGTACATATTTAGATAGTTTTTTTTAAAAACTCTTTAAGGTTTTTAAGCAATTTTTCTCATTACGTGAATAAATTCGGCAAAAGTAGCAGAAATTGTGTCCCTCCCTCTATTCATATGAAAAAAATAACGAAGATAAAGTTTAATAAATACTTTCAACAAAAAATGTTTTGATCATAATCGGATATATTGTTTTTGAGTTATTGCCAAAAAACTGCGCTTTCCAACAAAAGGACGTAAGTGCCATGAAGATACGCTCTTTTGTTGATGCACATTAGCTTAAACCAGTTGAATAGTAATAGTCGACATACCTACTTGTTTTTTTAGTTATATACGACTAAAATGCTTATAACTATTCTTTGCAGGGAACATGGAAAAAGTGTAACTACGTACTTTTTTCATCTGTCGTGCATTTCTTTGTAATAATGGCTTCGGAACCCTATCATGGTCCGACGTGCTCTTGGCCGGCTTTTTATTACGTGCAGATAAAAACGGAACGCGTACTTCAAAAGCAAAGAAAACTATAAGCGAAATAGAAAGGATAGGAGCGTTACTTAATCAAAAATAAACGCGTCTCTACTCTCGTAAACGTCTCTACGTACTTTCTAACCTTTATTATCAACTCTAGTCAAATATTCAAACGATACTCGAATGTTGAAATTTGTTAAGTGCGCACAGGATAATCGGTAAGTGTAATGAGAATGACGTATTATATAACCAAATACAATTACTAAATTAAAAAAAAAAAGATAAGAAGTACTTCACGGTAACGTCCCATTAGGGGTATACACAGCCGGTAAACTTGGCGAAAATCAAGGTTTTACCGTAGTTTTGAACACCCTAAAAAACCCATCGCTGTGTACAGGTTTCAGACGTAATGGGTGGAGCCTTTACGAACATTGAAGTTTGGGTGAGTCGTGTGTGCGTCGTGATGTTTCTTTATCACCTTATAGCATCACCTTATACTTATAGCACTTATATTACTTATAACATTTGGTATAGTTGAACTATGTGGTACTATGGTATTTATTCTATTACAATACTTTACGATCATATTCATGAAGGGAATAGTTCTTCTACCACAGAGCGTCTTCTGGTTACATCTGCATGACTCGATAGCTATTAGTGTGTATCAAATACAACGTCTCGTCGACGTTGTGGGGCGTAATTCCCGATTTTGATCTTGAATTTCGATTCCAGAAAAATCGTATAGTATATTTTTAGATAACATGTATTATCATAAGTTCATTAAAGTAATATATTTTAGAATTTCTATCCAAAAAGGATTTTTTACTATAATCGCAAGGGATAAGTAAGCATTTGAAAATAAGTAAATATTTAAAGCTTCACCTAAATGTTAATTATTTAGATTTCTTTACAGAACATAAAACATAATTATATACAGTAGATAATTATGCCTTATGCTAACGTAATAGGTAGTTATCAAATGCGGTGATGTAAGATTAGCGAAAGCTCCAAGAGATCTGTCCAGCCAGACATTGGGGAAGGTCGTGCGGTGAGTACCGTCAGCAAAAAAAATATAGACTTTGTGCTTCCCCATAAATTATGATCTAAATTGACAAATATGTGAATATGTCTAAATAAAAACGACACGACCGAAGCAAAAGTAAATCGGCACTTCTAGGGCGCCCTGTTATATTTGTTGTTAAATTTTATTTTCTTTTTGGTTTTCTTAGTAAAGTTATAAAATGTTTGAATCTTGCGTGTTTAAATTCGGACCAATGTCACATACTAAATGTTCAAAGATTATGCCGCACATTGAGAGGCGTGTTGAATTATGTTAAAAATCAAATCAGAAATTAGCATTCTCATTAGAATTTTATTCGCTTTTAAGTCACACCGCAAGTTATTTAATTATTTATACATATAGTTAACAAAATCGAAGATCAAATAGATAAGGTGAATTTTTAGAATAGCTTATATATTTGTAATATTTTTTTGATGAGAGATATTCCTTTGTTAGTACATTAAAATAATTTTAATGAAAGCGTACACTGGACCCTTCATTCGGTTTTCGATGTGAATTTAACTTAGTTTCGTATGTTCCTCATGTTTTTGTCATAACATTGCAAGAGCGAGTCATTCCGTTTCACGATTTTAAAAGCCATATCGGTACAATACTGTTAACGACCGTTGTGCGACGCCAACCTTGTCCTGTTCTCCGTGGTACGAAACCAGTGGATTGATTTGACTTAGCTTAAAAAGTATTTGGTTGATATGCGCATGCTCAAATGTTTAGTTTGTTGTTTTCCGATCTCGACCAATAGTGTTTTGGTATAAGAATAGCTTTTGCGCTTTGTATCACTAGTCCACGTACGCGAATTGGTTTTTTTTTAACATTTTACTTTGTTAAGTGAGGTCATGGATTAGTGATTGGTTAGTGGACTTTGTGTTCGAATCCTAATTGAAAATGATTAAGGATTATAATAGCATAACTCCTCTACCTTTTTAAGATTTATAAATATCAGAAATAAAAGTAGAGGTGTTGTGGGACATTCAGTTGGAACGAAGTTCCTTTCGCTATATATTAAAGTGTATTAAACAACAGGGACAGTGCAATAAGTTAACAAATTTTGAGAGTTATTAATCAAGAAATAAAACACAATATCTTAAGAAAAATATTGATTTACTTAAAATTTTATACAATACATATAAAATAGTGAATCATAAGTTATATAATAAAGGAATAAATAAAGTACAATACAGTGTTATCTTTTCTTTTATTAAAAAAATCTTCTTAAGCTCGTCAAGCAATACAATTATGTTATTTTGAAATCGATAATAAATGTCGCTTTTGTATAATAAAATGAGTTTATTAATTGAAAACTCCATCTCCAGAACCCAATATATACCGAAAAAAAAAACTACTTCAATGACATTATTATTCGATTCAAATTCATGTAGCATGAGAGGGAGAGAGAGAGTTGCTGAGAGTCTAATGGAGGGGGTAAAACGCTTTTTCCTTATGTGATGATTTCTGCTGATCAATGCCTGCCGAAAGCCGCGTCAAGGAACACCGTTCTAAAAATGTTGTTGATGTTGGCAATAATCCCGCTTTATTTCCATGCCATTTCCAATTTTTAGGGTTCCGAGTCAAAACGGCAAAAACGGAACCCTTATAGTTTTGTCATGTCCGTCCGCCTGTCCGTCCATCCGTATGTCACAGGCATTTTATTCAAAAACTACATTATGTATTTTGATCAAATTTATAGTGTAGCTGTCTTGTATAAAGCACTAGTTAGTTTGGTGGTTAAATAACAAAAAATAAATAATTTTATAGGGTACTTCTTACATGTAACAGAACCTGAAATTTTTTTTCAGCAACCATCAACGATTGGCACACATTTTTAAAAATTCTTTAAGGTTTTTAAGCAATTTTTCTGATCACGTGAATAATTTCGGAAATAAACGCTCCGATATTTGCAAAAATTGTCCCCCCCTCCCCTCTTTTTCTGAACCGCAAGTCCATAAAATATGAAAAAAATTGAGTGCGTGTACGCGCGTGAGAAGTTATACTTCTTTGGCATCATTAAAAAATAGTTTTTTAATTGCGTGCAAATAATTAATTACAATAAATAATAAAAGAACTGGAAAAGGATAGTCAACACAGTCAATAAAGTTTAGTTTAAGAAATGTTTATACACCTTCATACCATTCAGCCCTCGGCACGTGCTCACCTTGGCATTGGGTCATCCATCTAATCAATCAGACAATACACATTCATAACGAACGAACTTTTTCTCCCAAATTTGTTGGAGTTGCATATTCACGCCAACCAAGATTCTCGTCAAGACGAACCAAACGAGTCCAAACTCGATGGGGTTGCGTCGTTTAATTACGGAGTTCCTATGGCCACCTTCCGGCTCCATCATCAGATCAGATCTATGTCATAATTTTGAATTTGAAGAGCTCGATAACATAAAATCATTAGGTCCTGACTAGGGCTAGTTTGAAAGGGTTCAAAAATTTCGAAAATGTGTATACTGCAGAAATTTTTTTAACTATTGTAATTTGATGGAATACTTCATCAATCAACCATGTAAGGCATTGGTAAAGAAATAGATGTAAACATTATATTTGTAATCTGAATATATATGTCACTTTTGTAATTTATTTTTTGTATTAAAGAATTTAAATATAATCAAGGTAGGTAACAGAAAAGAGCTCACGACTTCCAAAATTACTATTATTTACCATCAACATTATTATTGTATATTTTAATTATTTCATAATATTAATGTAATAAACATTACGAAAATACTTAGATTTTTGCTACGTCTCCTTTACTTCGAAATCAATCATAGCCATATATTTTTAATAAAATTACTGAAAGAAGAATATTTATATTTCAATTACTATAGAAAAAAAATTGCGTTCGAACAAGAGTTCGGCCTAAATGCGATTTACTTGCCGTATGTTATGTTACTTATGAATTTATAGACCGGATTATATGCATTAGCTTATTTTAGCCATTCTCAGCGGTAATAGCATATTTTACCTAAGATCTAGTTGTGATGCATATTATCGATATACTTACAATATTTTTCACTCACGCTGCGTTCCGAAATGCTACCAAATTTAATAGCAGTCACAAAATATACACGGAAAAAAGAAAAATGTAAAAATTACATTTTAATTTACCACCGAAAATTTTGAAAAATATTTGATTGCTTACGTTTACAAAATATTTAAATAATTTTAATGACATATAATGTTACTGTACCTATTATCGCCTATCAAAAAATAATTTACTAATTGTATGCTGCTTTAGAAATAAAAAAAATGAATACTTACTTTTCTCACCAATTTTTGGTGAGAAAAATTTTCTCACCATACCAATTTTCGTGCAAGTTTCAAGCATTTTTCATGCATATTTGCATGCATATAACAAGCTTTTTATGTTGCATATAATCCGGTCTTTGCTTATGATGCATTAAGAAGAGAGTCAGCAAAAACTACGACACACGAAACGTAAAGCGAGTTGTCATGCTGACTCTACGCGCCACCTTCTGCGACCGTAGTTTCCGCTAAGGCCGTCAACTTCTTCCGTTACAGTCGACTTTTCGTCATCCATTTTTCTCTCCCCTTCCTTTCCTCGATCCCTGCCGCCATACTTATGACGGTGTCGGTCACGTCACGGCGTGAACGCCGTTTCGTAGATCGAGATTAAGTGTGCTTTTGTTTTTGATTCCGGTGAGCGTTCGGGGCGGCCTTTAAAATTAGACCTTTAAATTGTCGATTTTGACTATTTCTGATTGGACTTTGTACGTTTAAGGCCGTTTGATATAAAATATCGAAGTACGATATTATGGAGTCGAAAGAAAATTGTGTTCCCAATTTATGAAAGATTTATCAGTAAACAGTGAAAAGTCGGAGTTGGGGTGCGAAGAGGCGAATTGGTAACAGATAACGCGTGAGAGTGAAAAGGAGAAAGAGAGAATGACACAGGGAGAGGCGAAGGGAACGTGAGAGCGAAAGGGAATGAGAAAGAAATTGGAATCGAAAATAGTCAAGATCGGGATTGATTGATCAGGATCAAACTTAGGATAAATCAATTAACTAATTACTAGTATATACGCGGGTGAAGCTACGAGTAGAAGCTGGTATTAAAATAATAAAAGAGTGACTTTTATTTGGCGATACAATACTTTTCGGTTATAAATCAGAAAGATGTAAAAGGAACTAACTCTATTATTGACTATGACAGCTGGCTTCCCGTTTGTAACATGTCTCTACGTCGCAGACGATAAGAGGTGCACAATTAGAATTTACACAAGGTATTGCGTGGCATGAAGTCTGACAAATGATAAGAACACCGCAAAGGTAACAAAAAGTAAAACAACATAAACATAAATTAATATGTTTCGATTAGATAAGCATTGGGAGAATTCGCTACGTGTCTTTGATATCTACATATAATAAAGCTGTAGAAGGTCTAGAAGTCTAAATATATTTGAATAGACAATGAATTGGGAATCTTTGGAATCAATAACGGAATTGTGTTCCGTCATTGACTTTAAATAGTTTTTTTGGATTTTCGTTCGTCTTCCTGTTTGTTTATATATTTGTACACACAACACTTGAAAACGTTTGAATGGATTTGAATACGGACAAAGGGAATCACCGGCCAGATTACCGGCTATTGAAATTACTAATTTTATAACTTAAAAAAGGGATGGAACATAGTGTGGGAACTTCTTGAATTCACGTGTTAAAGGCTTGATGGGTGAAAATATACAAAGTGGTTTTCACATTATGTATATTGTTCATAACTGATAATTAGATGGCGCTAGCTGTACGCGCGGTTCCGTATATTTACGGTTACGGTTGTATTTAAATAGAATCGGCATTTAAATACAAATACACCTAGATCAAGATCGAGACCGAAATCGTGGTAGATATGACGCGATGAGTTGACATGAAAGATGAAAGGATTCATTGAATGCCCACGCGCGCGGACCTTCGGGTGAAGCTAGTGGTCAATAATGTCATAACAGAAAACAGTTTTTGTTCTATGTTATATTTATTTGTTCCCTCCGTGTCCATAGTAATCGGTTTTTGTACAGAAATATTTCAGAAACTCTTGAAACTTTTGATATCATCAATTTGCCTAATTCTGAACTCGACTTTTCATATAAAATATATATT
This sequence comes from Eumeta japonica, assembly GCA_005406025.1. Classification (NCBI taxonomy): domain Eukaryota; kingdom Metazoa; phylum Arthropoda; class Insecta; order Lepidoptera; family Psychidae; genus Eumeta; species Eumeta japonica. Next base: position 260,197 of record BGZK01000833.1, on the reverse strand, counting down.
TGTGTAACGAGCATAGGACGTTCGAGTTTTGATACTGAACTTTTCGCTATGAGTGCTCTTCTAGCTTGCGTTCAAGACGTGGACAAGCTTGAACGGTGAAGTAGAACGTCATAAGCGACCTTATACAACATCGAGAAAGGTATGTGACGACATGTGAACCTTCAACGATATGCGAAGTATTCAATACCCTTTGGGGCGCGCATCGGACCCGTGTCTGAATAGTCTCTAATAGGGGAATACCCGTATCATATTGGGACGTTCGGCTTGTCTTAGGTCTCGTGCCATACGTCTCATAGAATTAATGCCTACACGTTTTCTCGTGATTACGGACCGAAAATTTTAACATGCGTCGATATTAATATAAACGACAGTGTGGCTTAAAAATTTCCGCACTTTCTTTTTATAATCTTTTAGATCTTTTTTGGATAGAGACATGGAACTTTTTCTGAGAAAATACGCACAACGAAATTTTGTTTTTAAAAATGTTCAGGCTACGGGGAAGTATGAATTATCAAAATGCAATGGTATGGATTATAAAATCATGTAAAAATACATAATTTTTTCACAAACTTTGAAAATTTAGGCGCCAAACGACAACGAATTTGGGGTTGATTTGTGACACTCTTTCCCAAGATTATTGTTTGAAAAAAGAATTCGAAAAAAAATGTATTATTCTTGTATGTATGTAAATGTAGTAGTATTGGGAAACACGAGAAGCGATCCATAAATACAGGAGACGAAGGACTTCATAAACATCTACATACTACACCATGCGCAGCTTTTCGATCTTGTTAATGTACAATAATTAATGGAACCACATTTTCAGAATTTCATTTCCAATCCGCTTATCAACCATAAGCGGATCTGGACACGAACAAGAAAATCTTTGATTAATCGGTAATTTTTTACGATTTATAAAAATCTCAGAAGGAGGATATTCAAACGAGACCAGCGCGATCGGTTCACAGTCAAGGAAAATTAAAAAACACGATGACTGGTCGGACAAGCGACCATTATTTCTTTAGTTTATGGATCGATATCGATAGCATCGGAATTGGAAATTGGAATTGGAATTAAAAAAAAATTCGGAAATTTTAATGTGTTTAGAATTTATGTATGTCTTTATACACAACTAAAATGATAACCCACATTTATGGTATTTTTGTTTGATTACAGTCATTTTAGATGGCCTCTACTATGTACAGCTTTGAAGTGCATTTAGTTTTGACAACATTACGAATCTCGTTTATGTACGTGGATGAAAATGCATTCAAACCACTGAGTCGGATTTGTTTGATTGGCTCCCTTGGACTACAGACATATCTTCGAGTATAGACATCGCGCTCTATGCAGAGCGATCCTATCTGTGTATTTGTGCAGATTGATCAACGTAGAACGTGCAGAAGCTACTCATTTTATGAAACGATCTATAGATCCATAATGCTACTTCCGTTGTGCATATTTCGGATCGGGAAGTGTTCAAAAATGTTTATGTTTTCAAAAATACATACACATTAACTTTCGAAACTAGTCATTATTCCTGACTCTTCTAATTTCGTACCAACATAGTTGTAGAATTGATAGAATAAAAATGTTGCATTTTGTATATAAAAAAAAAAACTAATAAATCATTGGTACGTATAAATTTAGTTTACTTTAATGTTATTTGAAGTATCTATTTATTTTCATTTCAGTTACTCATTTAAACAATTTGGATTAGTAAAAAAGTGTACTTGCATTTTTTGAATCAAGTCTTTTATTTCATATTTAGAAAAGTACGTAATTTGAATTTTGATTTATCTTCTAATGTTTTTATATAAATACTTTTTTGATACTGGCTTTGATTTTACCAAAATATTATTATTAACGTCTTATTTGGAACCTGATATCGTATTCTTCAGAATATAGAGAATCACTAATTTTGAAACTAGTCGTGCTGAAGTTACCGCCGATAATGGCAGATTCTTATCTGCTAATACACTTTAAACATCTTTGTTATGAAAATAGAACCTATTGAAATTTCCTTATAGTGGTGTCGTAAGTGGCGACCGGTGCCAGCGTTTCCTGTTTCCCTACATCGGCTAATTATGAAGGTGTTGCATACGCTGGCCTTGCAGCTATTTATGATGCACTTCCTGGTGCATTTCCTAGCTTATCTCGATGCGTTAGATCGTGTGCGCCTTTGTTTGTGGCACAAATGAGATGTTTCCGCGTAAATGACGGTCTATATTTACCTTTCTGCATTATTATTCTGCACTTGTATCATTCGAATCGTTTTAACATAAGCGGCATATTTGCATGTCATTAATTGTCAACGCTGTAACATTATGAATTCTTTTGAATGCAAATACCCTGTTACTGTGAAAGCGAAACCTAGTGAACTGATATTGAAGCATAGCAAAATGTGAAACGTATCAAGACAATTATTATGCGTATAAAAAAAAAGTGGCGATCTATTTTAGAATCTAATGAAAACTAACTATCGACCCAACGAGGCTACATTATAGGGGAAAACCTGTGTATATCCGCGCTTCGCAAAAACGATTGACCTACATTCTGGCTGCGGTCGGCCGACCTCCGCCGATGGAAGATAACCACTTGTTACTCAATTCATTTCGGTGACATGTCACCTTTGAATTGGTGCACGTTCTATGTCCTTTGAATACATAGGCGACCTCGATCTCGTCGCGGGCGCGCGGTATTATTTTGGTGATTCGAATTATGTATACTTAGACGGATATACATTTTAATTCTCAATAAATTTATCGTTTGGTTAATTAATAATATTTATAGATGTACTTAGATTTTTAAAATAAAATATGATATTTTAATCTGAAATCTTAAAGCAGCTAAGTGGTAGATGTAACAGACGAAAAGTCTTAAAATACAATATATTCTGGAGTTTCTTGGCTGCCAGATTTTTTATATATTTGTGTATTATAGTAAATGTGGAGAAATCAATATTGTGAAAGGAGTTAAAGAATAATAGAATGAAGAGCGAGAGAGAAAATGACAATAAAAGACTAGCAATACGAAAACATGTTTTAATTATTGTCGGCGTGTTTGGTAATTTGTTTCGCGTATTAAATGGAAAATTAGTGTGGATTTTGTCAAAATTTAGTTAAGCTTTTGTACACTGCCTCGGGATACAATACAAAATACTTTCCAACCCCGTAATCACTTCATTTTCAACGTCTTTCCAGTGGTGTCACAGATAAAATCGCAGGTGCTTATTTACATGTGCACATACATGTAGTAAAGGTACAGCCATACTTTTCGTACTCGATCTCAAGTAAGAAGAATGTGGATGGACACGGACCAGGAGTGGGATGATAAAACCGGAACAACTAAAGGAAGAGTAGAAATGGGAGACGTACATCCTACTTCCACACGGGACAGGAGGTGTGGCCGGAAGATATTTCTGTACAATATATCTTTGCTCTCATTATAGATGTCCCGCTCTATATATTGAACATATATAATTATTTTTATGTTACATTTTTAGTAATTTCTGTATTATAAATATTGGTGTTTATCCTTAAGAACCAATTTTCATGTATAAGCTCGGCGTATGAAAAATCATGGGGAGTAAAATCAAACTTATGGAGACTATACACGTGCATAATCTCTATATTCATGTGCAACTAATCCTGCGCATTCTCTAACAGTCTATGTAAAGTATAGCGTCGACATAACTACATCAGTATATACTTTATTAATTTAATGTTAATAAATAACAACCGCCAACTTGCGGACTTTGATCTCAAATTATAAACTTTATCTTATTTATATCAATTCATATCTATTAAATTGATGTTTGTGTGTAAATTAAGAGAATTGACAGATAAATAAAGTTTACAAAATATTATAAAATATGCAAATAACCTCTTCGAGTGATCGTGAGCCAGAATTGGAAAAACACGTGGATGCAATAATTTGGAAAGTGTATAACTAATTTTTGCAAATAAGTTAAATTGTCTATATAATATATATGTATATTCCGACGTCCATGTACCATATTTTAGTTACCACAAAGCAATTGTCTCAATATTAGAATTCTTTCGAAACTATCGGATACTAAAAAAAACGAAGAATGTTATTATTTTTAAAATATTCCGTCAGAGATATTTATAGAATGAACAGCCGACTTAAATGAGGCGTGCAGTGTTTAGCACAACTTTATTGAGAACAAAACTTAATTATGTATTAATACTCTATAAGCATGAAATTATGGAAGTTAAGAATTTTTTCCCAATCAATCTTCTTTAGGGGGGCAGAATGGAGGGAGGCGAGAATGCAAGCCACCTGGGAGCAGATAATCGCCTGCAATAACACTCGCAACTCCAAAAGGGCCACTAGTGCGTTGCCGGTCTTTCGAGAAGGAATAAGATATCTGATAGGGGGGAGTGGGTGACAGGAACTTTTAGGAAAGAACAGCATATCTGATAATGGGAGGGTGGCCCATCGGAATTCTCACTCACTGGACGAAAAGCAACAGCGGAGGTTGCTACTTCACGTCTGTATTCTGTGAGAGTGTAGAACTTCAGTGGCGAACTGTTCCATTTTTTGCTGCAAACAAGTCGGCAACAGCATGGCTCTAGGTTGGATAAGACGACTATAAGTGAGTAAATAGCAAAATGTAGACGGATTTTTGTCCTAAATCTTAACAAGATCATCCATCTCATAGAAGATGGGTATTCATTGCCGCCATTTATTTATTAAGTAATCAACATCACGTCATAAAAAGTATTGTCACGGTAGATGCGTACAAAATCCGCATAAAATTTCATATGTAGAATTTACAATTATGGAAACTTTCAAAAATTTACATGCAATTGGCCTCATACAGTTGCGCAATAAGGGAAATATAAGCTGATGTGGTGATGTGACGCAACTAGAAGCGACTGGAGCTGCGGGCGTTACTAATTTATTCGCATTTACATATAGTTCGGAGTCACAGTTAACATTCACTCACTGTTGAATGGAACCTCAGGCGTGCCAACATAAAAACGAGAAAAACAATCTCCTATTGTTGTTGTCAGCGTTTTCAGATTTCATTCATCGTAGAGGGCCATCCATAAATTACGTTACATAAGTTATAAGGTTTTTGACCTCCTGTCTTTGCTACAGGTGGTCACACGTAAATGAAAATAGCAGCTTTTACATTGATGGCCCAATTTATGGATGGCCCCTAGTTAGCTATGCAAATAGATTTGTGTAGAAATATAAATTTATATATATTTACAAATTACTCACTGCAGATAACTACATTACAATTTTATAAAACAGCTAAATAATGTATGACACAGAATTTCCATTAATGGTAATGTAAAATGTAACGCGCGCGTAAATGCCCGCCTCGACGAAAAATCGAATACAAAACTGACGGACTTCCTTTTAACTGAAAATTGCTTAGATGAGGTTGTTGATTCTGTAAAATAGGTGGTAAATATAAGTGTATGAACCATGTAAAACTATGGAAAAATAAAATCATAACACTCGTTCTGTGTGGACCCGTTTTAGGCGTTATTAACCGTTAACGGTTAATAAAAAACAAAAAGCCCTCTTCTTAGTCCGCATATACAGGCAACTACGGAACCCTATACTGCGAGTAACTCGACAAACACTTTAACCGGTTTTTTTACTATTATGCAATCATAATATTGTTAGGAGATAACACTTTAGGTATATTAAGTACTAAGATGTACGTGCGCAGCCAATGTTATTAATATCGACGTGTGAACGTTTGTATGTACAAGTTTGCATAAATAACACCGTCTACACCAGCAGATGGCGCGATTGAAGGTCATAAGCGAGGTAATTTTAAGTTTTCTCTGACGAACTTTACCGACACGAGCTTTTGAAAATCTGTTCAATTTGTTAGTTAAACAAGTTTACAATTACTTATGTATATTTTATACAAATCATCCGTACAGTTAAGTGTTATCGTTGTACTTGTCGACCAAACGCGAGAGTGACCTAAAAAGGTAAGGTCATAATAAAAAAAAATAATAAATACGAAGGCAGGTCATTTTTAATTATTGTAAGTCTCACACACGTTCGGTCGGACACTAAATGACCTAGACGCCATCTAGGTACAGCTGGCAGGAAGTGGCCTCGAACGAGGAAATGTGAGGCCTTACCCTAAAGGTCCGTCCGATACGCGGACGAATCCGCACGTGATGGATATACAGGTTGATGTATTTATAAGTTATAAATATTTATGTATTATTTTACATTTGGAAAATTTAATTTTTCGGTTATTCGAGAGTATCATTCTCCATGTCAACTAGTAAGTTATTTTTCATCCGTTCGTATGTGATTGATCTGTCATCGGTTTATCGATATTAACAATCATAGTACGTTGCATATCACATTAAGATGGGACATTGGAATTTCAATGGAAGATATATATGAAATACAACTTAGTCATATTACGCACTAAAGACAAAAAGAAATAATTGTTATTAAAATTTTATTGTAAACCTTTCATAAGATACGTCACTCTCATAAAGTGTTGAGCAAAATTGTATAAATTGTAAAGTTGTATAAATTGCCAATATATACAATTTTTACTTTCTTAGGTATTCGATATCTGCCAACCCACTAATAAATATTCAATGCATCGTATGAGAGCAGATCGAGAAGCAGTGGTGGGATGGATGCTGCGTGCTAATGCATATGCATTCAATATGCATGCAATATTGCAGGCGAGCATTTAATTATCAACATCCACGAAGTAATACCTTACACAGTAAAATCGTCAACTCTCATTTACGATCATTATAATATCCATTCCTGGAAGATGTGAGTTGGGTTCGTTTACAAACCTAACTTAGGTTGGCTTTTTCGAACATGAGTCTATAAAACAATCCTCTGGAATTTTTCTTAAATATTTTCCCATTACATGGACGACATCGATAAATAATAATACAATTAAAATAATTAAAGCTTTTGAAGATATATTTTTACGACTACAGAGCCATATAAAAGGAAATAGACACCTTAGATATCGAATATTAAGTGGCTGACAATCAAGCAGAACCTTAAATGCGTGTATATATTGAACTGACAAAAAACACAATAAAAGGCACACGCTGTATAGCTATCAGAACGCTCGGAAAGTGCACGCCAATGTTGTCACGCGGAGGTCAAGTGTGTTGCTGTTTACGGAATCGCTATGTTTATTGAGTCGACCTTATCGCTTATGGATATAAATTATATATGTCATGATTATTATATAATCTTTACGCTATTGTGTCGTATATACATACGCACTGTGTTAGGGTTCATTTTACAAACATCTCTATTTAACACTACAGTATTAATTTTTAAATAAAAAAAAACTATTTTTTTATTAATACATAACTCACTCTATTTTACGTGTAGCTGGTTATTTATGTACATTACTAGGTTCTGCCCGCTGCTTTGTCTACGTGGACATAGAATGCGTTTCTTTATCTTTTATATTAAGCATTCTTGCTGTCAATTTGAACCTCGTTCTGCTTTCGAGTTTGGTGGCGGTACTATTTCTGATTGCGATCCTGGTCAAACTGTTGATTCTAATTCCATACTTGGTTTTCTGCTCCCCGCCTCGCTTTGAATATAAAGGATCTTCGCTGAAAAAAATCCAATTTAATTTTCTATATAAAAGTCGATATGTAGAGCTACCTTGTAGTATTTTGATTTCAGTAAAATTCTATTTTTGTTATACTGTCGGATGTAGTGCCAGGGTCAGCAGTAGGCTCGACATAACACTTTCAGCAACTAACGGCACTACGGGACTAATCACATGATATTATTGATGTGAGAGCGGATAGAATGTAAATATTGCACACTATGCAGTGTCTGTACATTGTGTATCTAAAAATTTGTTGCTGGAAATGATTTTTTCCCGTGGGTAGTTGCACACTATGTAGTATATGTACATTGTGTATCTAAAAATTTGTTGTTGGAAATAATTTTTTTCCCGTGGGTAGTGATCATATATGGACTGTCTGATTTTCGCACTTGGTAGTGACCCTACTCGCTGAGCTGGGGGATTTGATTTTCTCACAGGTAAAACATTTACTTAATTGATTAAAAAATAATGTTTTGACTTGAGTCTGGGTGTTTCTATGTATTATATGTATATATTTTCAAATAAAAAGTATATATGTACTATATCAACTATCTGGTACCCATAGTACAAGCTTGGTTGCTTAATTTGGGGCCAAATGGTGAATTATCTATGTCTGAAGATATTATTATTATATTCCCACGAAAGACGACGAATAAAGTTCGGTTGACCAGGTACAACGTAATGCAAATTATCATAAATGAACAAATACCTAAGGATTACATCATTGATTTTCAATAGCCTGCTATTTTTTAAAAAATCATTGTACTCAGTTAACTTTGCCTGAATTATTGTGATTTTTTTTTAACTCTCAATAAAAGTCACAATTGGCTTTGTTTTTTACTTTTACGCTTAGAAACAAACTTACTAAAGTTTATTTATTAAAATGTCTTCTTTGAAACAACTCGTTGTTATGCGACACTAGCTTCTGCCCGCGGCTTCCTCCGAATAGATTTAAAATGAATTACTTTACATTTTATATCGACTGTTAACAGTGATTCCAGTATCGGTCCCGATTTCCATTTCGAATTCGGTTACTGGATTTCTGTCCAATCTCGCTCTTGATCACAATTTTCATAACTAATACGTAAATTCAAACATTGTTTTATTTTTAAAGATTATCAATTTTGATAAGGAACCCCGAATATTTACAAAAGTACCCACTAAGTAGTCTAATAAGCTATTAAGCCTTTTAGTGAAGGTCTCATCAAGATCAGTTTAGCCGTTTCGAAGCTTACCTGGATAATTTATTTTGCCATACTAAATCACGGCTACTTTAAGGCGTGTAATATTAATGGCCTGTGTATTCTACATACTAGTTCGTGGTTGCTTCGCTTGCACATGCGTTTCTTGAAAAAAATATGTATGGAGTGTTGATCTTTTATTACATGTAAAATAGTCATTAAGGAATAGAGAAAATACAAATACGAACAAAATGTGGTTTTATTTCTTTGTATTTGAGCAAACTCTTGGAAGGTACAGCTTCTCTAAGTGTACCATTCCATTTTTTATTGCTGGACACCTTTTTCAATTAGTTTTCTTTTCTTCGAGTTAGCAAATTTTATCTACTTTCCTAAAATGTATAACAACTATAAGAGTACTAATTCAAACTATGCGAAAAATGAAAATCTTTGCAACCCGTCGCAGTCCCGTCGCACTGCGCAAAAAAGCGCGGGAAACTGATGGACAGTTGACGGTGGCGCTACGAGTGGTTTAGACATTTGATAACTGAGGGGATAACTAAACTAAAATTACGTAGCCATGGAATATGCTATAGATAAGCAGAGATCGTAGCAAAACATATTGGTGGACTGTGTTTATTCATAAATACTTGACACACACACACACACACACACACACATACACACACTTGACACAACCTGAATGTGAAAAGGTCAAGCCCTAAATCCGCTACTGACATCAACTGTGTAATGACGGTTCTTAAACTTAGTTGTGAATGAGTGAGCTGACTCATTTCTGGGGGCGTCAATCGTTGCTTAGTAGTATTCCATGCGCGTATTTTATATGCTTATGAATTTCACTGATTGCCTTTGACTGCCAAAGCGCTGCAAGTTCATTTGGAATAATATAAATAAACCGATATTTTTATAATGAAGCTATCTTCTGACAATTATGCTGCTTTTTAGCAGTCGGACATTTTGATTATCCTCTTTTAAATCCTAGTACATATTCAAAAAGGTCAAAAAATAGCGCAGAAGTTTGTCTTCCATCTGTAAAGAAAAAACAAAATTCAAATTCAGACGAAACAACTTTAGTTCAAAGAAAAAAGATTAATTTTGCGAGGATAGCCCTTTTTTAAGGCTCCGAGTCAAAATGGCAGAAATAGAACCCTTATAGTTTCGCCATGTCCGTCCGTCCGTATGTCATCGGCATTTTATTCAGAAACTACAATACATGTATTGATGAAATTTATAGTGTAGGTGTCTTGTGAGAGCCGCTACTTAGTTTGGTAGTTAAATAACAAAAATAAATATATCTACGGGAAGCATTCCGTATATGTAACAGAAGTTGAAAAAATTTTTTTAGGCAAACATTAACGAGTGGCACATAATTCGACAGTACTTTTAAAAACATTTTAAGGTTATTATGTAATTTTTCTGATGACGTGAATAATTTCGGAAACAATCGCTCTGATAGTAGCAGAAATTGTATCCCAACTCCTTCAGTTTTCTAAACCGTAGGTTCAAAAATATGAATATAACGCTTTATAAATATTTTCAACGAAAATTATTTAGAACATGATCGGATATATTGTTTTTGAGTTACTGTCGAAAAACTGCGCTTTTCAACAAAAAGACGTAAGGGCCATGGAGATACGCTCTTTTGCTAGTGCACTTTAGTTTATACTAGTTTTATAGTAATAGTCGACATACCTACTTGTTTCTCCAGTTATACGCGACTAAAGTGCTTATAACTATTCTTTGAGGGAAACATGAAACAAGTATGACAGCGTACTTTTTTCATCTGTCGTGCATTTCTTTGTAACAATGGCTTCGGAACCTTATAATAAGCATGGTCCGACATGCTCTTGGTCAGTTTTTTTTCAGACGGTCACCATTGCCCATAGCTCGTCGATCACGCCCTCAACAGAGTACAATAAATTAGATTTTCGCGCGACATGCGGTAAACTCCTTACACGTGGCACTAGTCAGCGCCCGCGCCCGCACGGCACATTGTTCGTTTTAAGGTGAGCGATTCGCGCGACCTCGTCCCCGCGTTCGGATTAACATTATTCGACAGTCACGCTCTCGATGGACTGTGACAGCCGGTGGTTTTGTTCCAGAGACGATTAGCGCTTGTCGTCGACCATTGTACAAGCGGATTCTTTGGATGTGCGTGATTGCACACAATTTTCAGGGTTCCGGATCATAAAATGGAAAAAATGACGGAACCGTAACAATATCGTTTTGTTGTACGCCTGACTATCAAAACTTTTCCTGTCAGGTACAAATACAGGTATCAACTTGAGATTATTCTAGATCCTGTGGCGGGGGTCCCGTTCGAACAAAAAGTTCAAACTTTAGTTCAACGCAACAAAAATTACGGACATTTTGATACATTTTTTGCTTTCTGTTCAATTAAAAGTATGTGAACAAACGAGCTTTGCTAGGCGTCTTACGGATTTACAGAGAAAAAGTTGCTTGTATGCATTTACAACAATAAATGTTTAGTTATTAATAACACGATTATAGTGGCTATCTTTAATTTGTGTCATGTAGTAATATTTGTTGTTGAGAACAATAATTTAATTTAATTATCTCAACATTCTACTAAATGACACTATGTAAAATATCGATTTGAAAAAAAAATATCTCGTTTTTCCAGGGCGGACACCTATGTAGATAAACTTGAAAAGCACATCCATTATCAAAGTAAAAATTTAAATCCAAGATGCTAAGTTGTTTGCGAGATAGCACCTTATTACTTATATAATCTTTTCTTTTTTATCTTTTTCAAATAAAATTAACAAATGGAAAAATTAAAGCTTTTTCTGATAACACAGTACTGATTTTCAATGCAAAAAAATGGTCGGAACTAATTTCAGAATGCGTAATCAGGACCGAATTCAGTTTGTGTGTGGTTAAGAAACGACATCTTAAGTCTAGAAAAATCTAAATACATAGTTTTATCTGTCACCGATACACTCAAACCCTTAAATTAATACAGTTTAATGGCCCGAAATTGTAACGGCTTACGAAAAAGTTGCTCATATCCTAAATTACAGAAAGTGGATGAATATATGAATCTTGGTGTCCTTATTGGCTACAGACTTAGTTTTCGACCACACATTAAGAATTTTTAAGCTTATTTACACTTTTAAAACACTGAGGCACGTCGTCGATTTACCTACTCTAAAAATTCTCCACTACTCTCTTTGTCGATTCCTTATATTTCATTGCAATGAAATAAAAGGAATCGACAAAGAGAGTAGTGTAAGTATAAGGAATCGTGGAATATAATGAAATATAAGGAATCGTGAAATATAAGGAAATTTTCCACGCGCCGCCCCAAGGGGCGGCGCGTGGAAAACCAGCATTATAAACTTAGAACGTGCTTAAGGATTAGTACTGAAGGTTGGTTCTTTTCTTCCTTTTGAATATCCCGCCTTAGAACTGTACAAAATCTGAAAAGTCCTGACAGTCGGTCGACTATTTATTCTGAATACAGTTCTTAAAGAGCACTCGGTGCTCACATTCGATGCATCACTCGTAGATTTATAACGTGGAAATGTGTGCGCACTACACAGGGTTTCGACTACATTTGCACAAGGTTTCTTTTAGTTTTTGTCACCGTACCTGTATAACAAAATAAATAAATCCCTGTCAATATATGCCTTAACAAAACGTGAGTGTAAAAACAGAATTAATCAGTTTTTACTGAAACATAGCTATCGTAACACGGAGGCTATCTTAAACATCAGAACATAATATTTAGGCATATTATTTTACATATTTTAATAATATTTTTATTATTTTTGTTGTCATTTCATTAATTTACATATTTTATTGTTTTCGTCAAATGACAAGTCGTTTGAAAATTGTTGGTTCTGTTTATCTTTTGTAATGTGTCCTACCCTTTAATGTACACACATAAGCTCTCAACATGTAGTACACATGCACTACATATGCGTTCCTTACACGTTCACAATAAACATGTAACAATATACATATATTCACATATATAAGTATGCACTCACTAATCACTTTCATACGCTAACTGTGTATTACTTCTTAAGTTTTCATTTTCTCGCGTCTCTGTTTAAATTACTAACTTTGATACTCGAATAAAATTGTAAAAATCTAGATATGTCACATGTTACCGAGATGCTCAAGGGTGGGCGCCTGGGACCTATAACACAAGTGTATTTTAGCTTAGGCTCCAGCCCCCCATAATAATTCCTAGTTGTTTGTACTTAGACTATTATATCACGATTGGTTAAGATGTTATTGAGCTATAAAAGGACATACAGACAGACAAAAATTTCAAAAATGGTAGAAATAGGGTCAGTTAGTCATAAAACGAAAATCTGTCGCGAAATTATACAACACAATTGAATGAATATATATTTGAATAAATACAGACAGACGCTGGAAATGTATACTTTACTTACTTTACATATTAAGATAAAGTTAGAAATTACAGCCTTATAAATCTCCTCATTGTAACATTGTTGGTAAACTGAATTGTTGAAGGGTTATAAATGAGTGGTAAAGTAAAATCTGGGATGTACAAGCAAGACTTTGAAAAGGAATGGTGTGTGAAGTAAGTTCTTGCCTGTGAAATATCGCAGGAAAATTATTGCACAAAACATTCCTTGTGCCTTTGAAAATTTGGAAAAAACTTTACGATTAAGCGAAAAGGAATATTTTATATAAAACTCTATCTATACGTGATATGAGTAGTCGACTGATAAAAGTACTGCTATCGTTATATAGAAGTTCCATTGCTTGTATCCAAATTTACAGTTTACATTGTCTGGTTTGATATGCATAGAGACGTTTAGTGTCATCGTAAATCTGCAACCTATTAATAGTTCTCTGTGTTATTTGAAAGTATATGAGTAGCCATGGTGATTGAGGTAGACAGAGTTTATTGCTTTCAAATCAAACGTAAATTGAATCAAACCACATCCTCCGAGTCTCTAAAGAAAATAATTCGTCAAGCAGTTAGTAACCAATAGCTGTCAGATACAATTTATTATTATCAATAGTGTTTTATGAACACTTATGAGGGACAAGTGTTTCAAACTGATTTAAAATGCTTTTTTATTTTACCTTTTTTGTTTAGTATTTTCTTAATAAAATTTTTAATTTTCCTGTGAAATATAGTTCAATTTTTGCTCGTCAAACTCTTTCATTTAAACTTACCCTTGAAAGGGTAGTAAAGAAATTTAATTTATTGTCTCAGGATGTTCGCCATCTTAGAGCATTACATATACTGATTGATAAAACTCCTCATTTTAATATACACACAATGGAGTTGTATAGAAAAGAAGCTATATATCTTTATCTTGTAGCTGTTGAATGGATTGTAGCACTTTGAATGGAATATATAAATAAATACACTAGATTAAATTGTCGCCATAGCCTGTTTATAAAGTTTCAATTCCATAAATTCGTTAGAAGTAATTTAAAATTTAGTGGTAGGATTTAGCTGAAACATACTAACAGGTTAAGTTAATATAAAGCTTGGAATAATTATGTCCCGTCGGTCAGGCGTATAGTGATATTTTTATGAAAATGGCAATTTTATAATATTTTGTAGGACGTCTCGTAACCGGTTGATATTCAGTATAATTTTAATTTTTTTTAGTGGGTTGTTTTATGAATATTACCATCCTATATCGTTTATTAGCTGTGCCTACGCACTGACCATACATATAAGGAAGTGCCTTTAAATTTGCATCTGTGGATGACTCGTCACGTCCTGGATTTCGAAAGGAAAATCAATAAACATAAAACTGTCGTGCTGATTAATACGTCTGCTTTTGATATAAATAATTTCAAAATTGCAGAATTTGTAATTATTTAAAATAAGTAACAAACTGATACGAGGGACGTTCACTATAAAGTGAGAATGAGATACAAACTCATTGTAACCAAAAAAAGTAAATACTGGCTGATAAAGCTGAAATATTTATGAGATTTTAAAAAAGAAATAATTTGAATATTTTCTGCTTATAAAAAATAGAAGTCTTTTCTTTCTGGTCTGTAGTAACGTGTTGTTAAAAATGGAAAAAGATTGAATTGCGCGCGGTCATTAAGTATGTGTGTTCGTAAAATTTCACTAGAGAACGATTTTATCAAGACTTACAAGACACTTTAAGAGTAATCGCTCCACCTTATTCTACAGTTGTCCGTCGGTGCGTTGAATTCAAACGTGGAAGAACATCTACCAAAGATGTACCTCGCTCGGATCTCCCAAAAACGATAGCGACAGCAGCGATGGTAAAGAAAGTTGATAAAATTGTTTGAGTAGATCGTCGTGTCATGGTATGTGTTACAGTTGAAGAAACATGTTGGGTCCGCAGAATGCTTACCGATGCACAAAAACAAATCAGGTCGTTAGAGATTTATGTGCGGCGTCACGCCATAATTCGGTCTTTCCATGTCTTCGTCTGACTTTACAGAACTTACAATGATTATACACGTATTTATTGGAAAATGTCTGCGAAACCTTTTCCGATAGAGTTGTCCAACTGCCTCTAAGCGCCGGCCGGCTTATAATACGGTGTGCGCGTGCTTTCGTCTGAAAATGGCCGCCCGCTTGAACCACTTAACTTGTCACGTCAAAAATTTGCTTAAGTAGGCTCAACCACTCAATGCCGATAGCAATAAGGTCAAGAACGCCCCGCCGCATATCCGATGTCGATTTGGAATATTTGACGTACAGTCCACTTAAATCGCCGAGTTGAATATTTTTTCATTTAAGACAATATTTGATTGAGAAATAAAGTTTAAAATAAAATCGCTTGTTCCATACCAATAAATAAAAAGCCATTGCATACCATTTTTATCAACTTATGCAATTATAATTATTTAAATATATATTAAGTATTTTTTTCTTTGATATTAATTCAAGTTTTTCATCACATTCTTCATTAATAAACGCACTTTGTTTATTCATATTTAAAACACTTTATACACAAATTTTACGCGTATAGCTATTCATTAGCAACTGCTATTCACTGTTGTCCATAGATACACCTATGTATATATATATATATATATATATATATATATATATATATATATATATATATCTAAATGTATACTTACGCGGCACATCCGGTGAGTGTGGCATTATAAGGGTATGATAGATACCTATACACTTATATACTTTCTTACAAATAGCTGCTTACGTATTCGTCCGATTTCGGAGCAGCTCGTCTCGGTCCGTGCGAGCTTCGTACAGTCGTACCATATACATACACGTCAAGCGAACGCTCGGCCGAGCTACATGGTAAGCGGAGTGGGGGGTGTTAGGTTTTATTTTCGTTACGGAATTTCTTGATTCGGTCGCCGCGCTCAAAGCCCGCGATAAAAGCCATGCAATAGTTCAAAAATTAAGAACGTGAATTCATATCATCATCTATCGACAAAGTCAAGGAATCCAAATCGAAATTTGTTATATAAGTCTTTTAACAAACACCTTTTAGCCTCACTCTCCGTTTTTTGTTTGTCGAAAACTATTGAAAGTTTATCTAAATCAAAATCAATGTTTTAACCGATATTAATAAGAAATTGAAACATGGGTTTAAATCAACTTTTCGATGTGTATCAGATTCAGCTAAAATGTTCGATGTATATACAGCGTGTCTTTAAATTCCTTACGTATTTAAAATACCTAAGTAGCTTTATACAAAATGAATTAAGGAAACATATATAACTTAGAAAAAAGGAAATAAAAACATTTTAAACAGTTGATTGATTTAGAAAAAAAAATATATATATAGTCACCCTGCAGTCTGTAAGGCGCACGAATACAACATAATGTAATGTGCATTCGATTTTAAGATTTTCCATATAATTAAAATAGTTTATTCCACGTTGAATAAAAAAAAAAACCATTTGTCGTTTACACGAAAAGAGATTATATGATAAAATATGTGTCTCATGAAATACTTTTTTGTTTTTGTCGTGATTAATATTTTACAATGTTTTAAAATATTTTAAATATAATACTTTAAGCATTTTTGCTAAAACTCCCTCAAGAAGCATAAAACTTGTTCAGTTTGCGGAGAACCACTTGGATCCTTGAGACGCGTAAGGAATTCAGATGTGAAGTCGATACCAGCGCATCATAACGATAGTCTTCATTTGGATGTAGTCACAAACGTCAACTGACAAAAAAAAAACCTTATTGCTTGGAATTGCAATGGAAATTCGTGTGCGCATTTAGATATTCTAATGGACGTTTTTGCTGCAGTCGCTATAATCTGTCTACGATGGAAATCTTCAAAAGTTACGTAATGCTGTGTACAGTCGACAACAAAAGTCTATAATTCTTTTGCATTTATTTACGTGTCACAGGTCTAAATAAACTTTGAGTGAATCGAGAAATTTCTGGGTTTTATTTCTCCGTGACGTAGGTTTATATAATCGGGGCACATTGTTGGTACATTATCCTTTTCCAAAGTGCATTTCGAACAAAATAAAATAAGGCTAAAAACTTCTAATACCATGAATATGATTATGTATTTGTCCAAAAAAAAATGCAAAAGTTTGGTCACACGACATCACCACCAATCGACCAAATTTTTCGATTTTCTACTGCTCACAGACGTCACTGTCATAAATGCTTCGATTTGAAATAAAACAAAAAAATTCCATAGAGTACCGACTCATATAATATGTATTATTTTTCAAAGAAATACAAAATAGAAACAAGTGTTTCAACTCTCATAGAAAGTTCATATGGAACATAAATTTGTTTTGACCTATGAAATATTATGATAGTTAAGAAGTAAAAAACGTCTAAAATTCTAAATCTAGTACGGATCTAATATTTAAAAAAACACAAAAAATTCTAAAAACATGCGTTAGCAATAGAATGAGAAAGAGGACAGTACTGAATTTTTCTTTAGACTTAAACATCTCTTGTTTTTACCGCAATAGAAGAAAATCAAAATTTTTCCTCTTGTACCACCTATTTTTAAACTTATTTTGAAAAAAATCAAAATAATATTTATGGCTACCACCTGCTTTGAAATTTACTTTCAATTAAAATCCACTTCTAAAATAAAGTTTAAAATTAAACATTTACAGAACCACTATCGGTTCGAATTAGAGATTGCAAAAGTTGTATTCACTCGTCGTATAGTTGGAATCGGTCTTTTCGTAATCTGACTGTTTTATAATTCTTCATAGTTTATTAATTATTAATAAAACTTGTTAGCGCTTTTACAAAATACCATTATCTATGCATAGAAACCGAGTATGGGAACGGAATTAGAATTAAGAGCATGAACGAAATCGAATCAGGAATTGCACCGCGACCGGAATTGAAGACGGAAAGACGGGGGCTAACAGCAAGATCGCTGCAAAAGTCGAAAAACACATTCCATGCCCACGCGAGCCACGTCACCGGCGGAAAACTAATTGTACGTAAATTTAAAATTAATAATTAAAATAAATATAACGGTAAAATAGATGCAGATCCATACCTGCCTCATTTGGCTAAACATATTTAAGCTATACAAAATATTCAATTCTATTTACCAATTTTATATATATATATATATATATATATATATATATATATATATATATATATATATATATATATATATATATATAATCAAAATAAACTCTTCGAATAACATCGATTCATAAAGTGTTGTAGAATATATGATGGTCTTAAATTTAGGGCTTAGGTCTAGATCTTAGATCCATTAAATATACGGATTCTGGACTGTGTCTTGCAATAATTATCAAAAACATGATGCGATGGAACAGATTTTAATGAATATATAACGTTGAAATGGTCCCGATTCAAGAAATATCTTTAGACATGTACGACACTACACTAGGATCAAGCACGGCGAATATAAGTTGACATTTCATTTAATTTTAAAAACTGCCTCCAAAAACTTATCGAGAATTGGTATAAAAAATCCAAAAACACAACATTAGTAACTTTCGGCGACTTCACATAGATGTCGCATATTGCTCGCACGCTTCAAATGATCGATTTCCGCAAATTAAATCTCATTAATTTCTAATATATGAACCTCAGCATTGAAATCTCGAACTGAGCAAATTAAAAAGTATTCAAATTGGATCACAAAAATATTAGCCATATACATCTGAAGTTATATATATAACGATTGTAACTATTGGTTAGTATAAAAAAGGTTTTAAATTTTTCAATTTCTTTTTCAGGCAATTAAAGTTTTTAATATCTATACTTGAAGTCGATTTTTTCATCGGGTTATAGAGTATAACACATTATGTATTGAATTTTTTTCAGAAATAAACGTCTCATAAACTTCTCGAATTTAAATATTTTTGGAATAAATGACATGTCTATTGATTGATTAGATATATTATAAAATGAACGAATTTCGAATCGATCTACAACAAAAATGAAACTTATAAAGTATATTGGTATAAGTAGCACAATTTCGTGTCGGACACAGGATGTTTTTTTTTAATTTATCGATGTGTTTCGTAATACTGCAGACGATAATTAGGTAATATAATATCGAACGACATTATCTACAGGATGTATAAGGTCAATAGGAAAGGATGTGGAAATTATTAAATTTTTATGCAGATATTCGATGTCAAGGGCTTTTGTTTATTTCACATCAAAAGCGTGCATTAGAATTTACTATTTCGCTATAAACATATAGACGTCCAATTCAACATGCGGGTATAGATAATATTGTAGATTTATACAGCAAAGAGTGACGTTGCCTTAAATTTAAAGGTGATTAGATGAAAGTGAATTGAAGTGAACGAACTAGACTAAAATTAAAAGTGTAGGCTAATAAAATCTAAAACTTGAACAGATCCCTCCCTCTACTCTCTTAAGTAAATAAAAATGTGGGAATACCTTGTAGTAGACTTATTGAAACTTGATACAGCAATATTATATACCCATTTGTCGAAGCCTCCGAATTTAAAAAATAAGTTTGACATGGAATTATCATCATCGCTGTCACCTTTACGTCGACTGTGTTCAAAATCAATTACACCACCCATGTTAAAAATCAAATAAGCCGTTCGTCTATTGAAATTGTGTTTACTTACAAGTAGTTTTAAGAGACGATAGACTGTATTAGTCATTATCATTTTTATGGGTATATTAGAAAAGCGATTGTTTAAAATTTTGATATAGAAGCAACTCAAAGATTTACATAGCTTAAAAATAAGTGACGTTACCAAAATCTTGAATAAGTGTGCAAAATACCACAATTAAAGGATAATGGAGAGGATTTGCTCGAAAAATATCGATATCGGTACTGAGTTTATTGTTGTTATTATGTCAACAGAATGGGTAAGTGCCTCGGTAGGTAACTCGACTGAGACGAGACTGGGCACTGGATTATAGCATCGGAAATGAACCGAAATTAATGTTGTAATATGAAGAAGGATCAGGGGTTGGTGGCGGGACTAGCGACAGGTTCGTTTTAAAAGGAGATGGGCGTTCTATTGGAATGGAGATTAAAACAGAGAAAAGCGGAAAGGTGGGAGTCAAGACTTGAAATAAGATCTAGAGTAATATTAGGTATAGAGTATTGGGCGAGGGTGTAATGATCTTAAAATAAATTTTTGTTAACTAAAATAATTATCTTGGAACTTGATATATATCCAATGTGATCGAAGTTGCGAGTTCAAGTGGTAATATTATAAATGCTGAAGTTCGTTTTAGTTTTTTTTTTAATTTACGTCTCTAGTTGGAGTGAAAGACATGAAAAGGATATTTAATGTTTTATGGAAAATATGACAAATTCCAATCGAAAAAAATTGTAAATCTTAAAATTTGGCCAAGCTCTTTTTAATATAGTTATTAACGGGCATATTTGATTACAATGTATACACTATATTCAGTTACATGATTTAAATCAATGTGGAATCGAAACTCGGAATAAGAACCAAGACAGGGACTGGGAGGATCGAATTTGTTTTTGTTAAGCCGAACAAGCTGCGAGTATAAGTTATAACACATAACTTTTTTGTTCGTTTATGAGTGAAAATGGAAATGTTTATGGAAAATGATGATCAAATCCCTATATTGTTTTGTACAGTTCATGGTTGTTTAGAGCAAACGTACAGAAGACACTACAACAAATTATGAAACACCTTTTCAACATCAGAAGGCGTTGCTATCGCTATCGTTGGAAAGAGAAAGTATAAGAGCTTTGATACTCGAGCACGGTGTAGTCAAAAGTGAGACTACAATTTCAACAGCATACGTATTTATTTGTATGTGTGGATATATGTGATTTACGTTCACACAAACAACCGAATTGGATCCTTATACTCCGATTGACCTATTTATTGTATATAGTTTACAGTTAAACCGTTAATGGCTGTCGTGGTGCCCGACAAAATCAATAACTAGAAAATAAATATAAATCGATTTCATCGTGATCGCATGAAGAATTGAAGAGCTTTAAATGTACATTATTCTGCAAGTTCATAACACGTGTGTGGCGACATAGTTTCAAGGATGACCTATATTTTTCTAAAAAGTATTACTCTCCATTCTTTTAAACTGAAGGTAAATTATTTTTATTTGAGAAAAGTAACTGCAAAACTGCGAGTTGAACTAGGGTTTTACCGTTATCATGTGGTAGATATTTTTTTGTGGTAGCTGCAAATGCAAACTGCAAATGTAAGTTTGTAAGCACAATATTGAGAGATTTACCAAGTCTTTTTAAGATCATAGATTTCTTATAGGGTTTTCTGCAATAAATATATAAATGAGAAACAGTTTTTTTAAATATATTAGGGGGTCTGGTTCAAGGTTCATTAGTTTTAGAAATAAGAGAGGGGGGAATGCTCAATTTTTATCTCTTTTCTTAAATAATCTTAATAATATATACTTTAATACACCAAATAACATATATATGCATATATAATTTTTAATTTAAGAGGCTTATTATGAGAGTCAAATATTCGAGACTCGAGACTTATTAAAATCCTTTCATTTTGTATGTGCCACCTTAAGTTTATAATTTTTTTTATGTTCTAATTTGTCTTCTTAATCTGTCCTTTTAAATAAATGACAGCCATATTCAAAATTCATTTATTTACGTTACACATCCCTGTTCATATCATAAAAATTTATATGCGTACTTAATTTCGAGTCGATCGGTTGAGTAAATTCGAAGCAAATTGTCTGTGACAGACGGGCAGACAAATACATGAGTGATTTTATAAGAGTTCCGCTTTATTTTTCATTCGAACCTACGGACGTACGTATTTTCCATCAAAATGTAGAAATATGAAACATACAGATTCCGTGACGGTTCTCGGATAAGGGCCGCAAAAACGTTGAATGTGCGAGCGTCTCATTAGCCGGATAAGTTGTATATAATTGTGAGATTAGTATGTATGCCACGCGGTGCCACTCGTTTTTAGTATTCGCCGGCGCTCAATGCCACGCGGAGGTCATGTGCCAAGATCTTGGCCGTGCGGATTTGTAAAACCGCAGAAATAGCTTTAACATAATTATATTGTGCCGCTTTAAATTAAAGTGGGTCGGCGTCGTGTACGCGCGCCGTTGCCAAAAATATTAATCCCTTTGTACGGATTCTTAATTCGGGCTTATCGAAAAATTGTCAACCTTCAAGCCGTTATCTTCCGTATCGGCTCGTTAATTTTTAAAACCTCATTGCCAGTTTGTGTTTATTGTCTTGGTTTTAGAGTTCGGTAGGAATTATGTTATGAAGGGCGGTTTCTACAGGCGATGGAACCTGGTTTGCCTCTTCATCTAAACGTTCGTCATCAATATACATATATTATTATATACATAAAAGCGTGGCACTTGTCTTAAATGTTGTGTTTATTAAAGCAGGAGTTCTCTTGTTCTCTATATATATTTAACCCTCCATTGTAGAGACACATTCTCCCATAATATTGCTATTCATTTGACTGAGGAGCTCGGAGTCGAAATGAACATTGTCACCAATGCGGTCTCAACATTCATCTTAACATGTTCTGACCGAGTGGTTTTTCACTAGGTATTGGCATCGAATCCCGAAACATTCTCAGACAATACAAAAAGATTGCAAATTAAACATTTAGTACACCGGACCCTTAACGCGCGAGTCGCGTACGCACTTTCTCGGTGCGTACCTACGTTATAATATTTCGAGAAGGTTAAACTTTCGGCGCAGTGGACGGGAAAAAAAATTGCGTTTGTCTACAACCGATCGGATGGATTTTCCTTAAGGCCATAACCGCCAAAAACTGTGCCCCGGGTGAGGATCGAACTCACGACCTTAAGATTATGAGACTTACGCGCTGCCTACTGCGCCACCGAGGCCGCCGACTCACAGCTCGAAATCACACTTCTGTACACGGTTATTGGACGAGATTCGGGGGAAAAAATGATTAGATACCATTTTATCTTCGTACATTTCGTGCGATACATGCAGATAAGTGGGTTGTCAGGTTTAATTGAGTGTGTATTGATACATGTCAATATTTTATTATTATTATTGTACAGGTTACATTAGTGCAAACCCGGTCAAGCGCGAATCGAATTTGTGCGCTCAATTTGTAGCGTTAAATGTTTTTCATTCAATAAGTAAGAAACCGACCACGCGGTATTTTGGGATTTTTACTTAATAAATAATTAAGGGCTAGAAGATTAATATTTTGCTTGAGCACAGAAAATTTTTTTTTTTTTGCGGAAATGAATCACCCTAGTATTTATGTATAAGATCACGCGATATACAAAATGAGAAATTAATTATATTGTCACGCGGGCAGAGTCTCTGGCAAAAGCTGATATGCAATGACTAACTGATCCCAATTACACCATTTTTAAAATTGATGTCCGTCTGTTTGTCCGTATGTCTTTTATAACTCAAGAACGGCTTAACTGATCGTGATGAAAATTAATATACTGTAAAAACCGTATGGTTGCGCACATGACGGGCTATTGTTTGTCGATCTGTCTATTTGTCTGTATGTTTTTTACAATTTAAGAAAGGTTTAACTAATCTTAAGAAAATTGGTTAACAACCAAAACATGTTATTGAGCAAATGTTGGATACTGTTTGCTTGTCTGTCTGTCGGTCTGCTTTTTTATAAGTTAATAATGGCTTGACAGATCTTTGATGAAAATCAGTGTGGAGTCAAAATATGTGATTGCAAAATAATAGTCTACTGTGTGTCTCTTTGTTAATCCACATATATTTTCCTTTAGAACTTACGAATGGTTTGACTGATCTTGATGAAAATTGGTGTAGAGTCAAAACATGTGATTGCGGATATTCTGTGTTTGACTATCTGTACGTTCTTTTATAGCTTAAGAACCGTGATATAAATTGGTGTTCAATACAATAACAATAAACAATAGAAAAATTCTATCATGACTTAAATAACAATATCCAAAAACATGCTCACATAAAAATAATCGTTAAGGGAGACTGCAATGGCTAAATTGGAGCTAAGCTCCCAGGAGACGAGAGAGTACTAGGATCATTCATGTACAATAATAAAATTAGGAGTAGAATTGGAGAAAAACTTATAAACTTCACACTAGAAAATAACTTAACCATTTTAAACTCAGCATACAAAAAAAATACAAAGAAGATGTAGGCGTGGATTTCACCAGATGGGAAAAAAAAAGAATGAAATCGATTTTATAATAACCAATAGAAATAACTGTTTCACAAATTTTGACGTCATTAACAAATTTATCTTCAACACCAACCACAGACTGATCAGAGCTGAAATAAAATCACTACAACTAAAGAAACCTAGACCAAGACAAGAATTAGCAATTGGGTAAGCTCAGCAAATATCAAATGGAGCAAGTAGTAGTTATCCTAAGAGATAAATTTACAGATTTCAAAGAGAACACAAAGACCATAGGAACTGACGAAAAATACAATTGGATTGAGAATACTATTAAAGTTCAATTACAACACATTGCCAAGATAAGATTTGAATAAAAAAAAATGGCTAACAACTAATACTATGAAATTACCACTATAGAGAAATCAGCTAATCAACGCAAAAGAAGTAAAAGACAGAAGAAGGTATTAAGCGAAAATTAGTAAAGACATCAAAGAAAGTATAATAAGGACAGGAAAAGAAGGAGAATGGAAATTATCGAAAAATGTTTTTCGATAATTTCCATATAAATAATTTAATTTATTAATAAGTTAATTTAATAACATAAATAATTTCCACGATTGGTGTTAAAAAAGCTAGTAAGAAAATGACAGATCCAAAAGACTGGATCGCGAAAATTAAAAACGACTGCCGAGAATGGACCCACCACAGAACGAACATATTAGCAATCACCACGTCTTATTATAAAAAAAATATATGAAAACAACACCGTTCGGGACGAAGACGACCGGAAACCTTAAATATCCTTAACATCCTTCAAACTGAAGTAATAAAAGCCATAGATAGTCAAAAGATAGACAAAGAACTAGGACCCGATGGTATAAGCGAAGAAATCCTAAAGGAAAGCGAAGAAGTTATGACATCAGTCCTCACTGACATGTTTAACGAGACATTAAATACCGAAATCATCCCACAGCAATGGACAGAACCTTACATTATTTTTCTATATAAATTTAAGTTTTCTATGTATTGTTTTTGCATAAATATGGATCTGAATGAAAGGCTATATTATTATTAGTATTATCGTACTGTTTATGTCGGCGGAGCCGCGGGCGGAAGTTAGTGTATATAAAATGTTGCTTCGTCTGTGTATTACAAATAATATGAAATGAATCCCTTACGTAGCCACAATCTGAACACCCTGGCTAGAGCAACGGGCCCTCATCCTAACGGGAATAGAATCGAAATCACTCAAAACTTAGCTTGCTGATTCCTCGAGTTCAGTGGGTGTTGTACATTAACAAACAGTATATTAACAATATCGTTATCGAATTTCTCAATTAAAAGACAATTCCTTGACCGTTCAAAAGGCTTATTCAGAATCTGTATTTACGTCCGTTTGCGATCCGAATCCAGATAATATCCGATTTAATCGCGTCCACTTTAACAAATACCAAACGTAACCAAAAAAATAGCCGCTATCGATCTAGGAAGTCTTATTAGTGTCTGATGTAACGAACTCCGCTAGGTTTTATAACAAATTGGGTTACGTCGGCCGAAATGGGGCTTCGACCTGTCGTAATTCGAATGAGCTCACATTTCTTATAATATGCTCGCGAAACGAAACAACCGCCGTATGATGTGAACGGCACCAAGAATTCTTCGAGTGAACTGATTATATATGATAATCAGTTCACTCGAAACCTATATAGGTTTTGCTGCAATTCCGGTGAAAATTATTTCAATTAACGGACCTTATGCAGAGACACGATTGCAATCAGTATTCACTGCATTTTCAAAGCATTGATGACGTACAAAGATAACTAATTCTCATATGTTTAATACCAGAGGGGATAGTTGATAATTTTATTATTACGCGAATTGTCTGGACTGGAAAATGTGTTTCACTATTTTAGACATCAAACAATTTGATTTTGTTAAATATAAAATGTGGTCTATTCGTATGGATCGTGTATGTAAAAGAGTAAATTCATTGACTCGTATATCAATACACAGCCCAAATTATTGAGTCTACATATTGGGAATTTTGTATCGAGATTCCTAGGCGAGCATTAAGAACGGATTTTAGGGTGAAAATAGTGAGATACTATTGTATGGAAAATCGAAACCGTTGAAGCTTTGTACGTCAAAATTGTATTATATTTTAAATAATTCTTATTAATAAAAAATAATGATAGTATTGTTTTTAAAAGTAAACGGAATGAGAAGCAGTATTGAGATCAAAATTTAAAGCGAGACCGGAATCAAAATTGAGAACGAAATAGCGAACTGGATCTCGATTTCGAGACGGCGCGATGTACAAGATAAAGGAATTCATTTAATTTCTAAACGGACGGAGCCGCGGGCAAGAGCTACTCGTAGAGAACATCCGTGCTGCATGTAACCATGACGTAACAGGTCCTACGTAACGGACCGCTGAAACAACCTGAATTTTAGCTTTTATTTTCCTCATTTGGTCGGTAGTGGACTTCGGTGATAATTAACTTATAAATCATACCTAAATGTAAGTTGACTTACGTGTTAAGATTGTCTAGTACAGTCGCCTCGACAAAGCGGTGATGACTTTGACTCTCATTTGTATTATTTTTCTCATGTGTATTATGTATATTAACTAATAAATGAGGAATATTTATTAAAGAATTAAAATGATTATATTGAGAGCTTTTTTATTTGTTAGTGTAGTTACCAAAATTTATAGCGTAAATTAAGGGTTGCAATACATTTGGAAAAGGATACTTGTATGAAGGAAACATAGCTAGTTTATTTTATGATTAGTACCTTTTTTATTTCCTTTATATCCCATTTATATTATTATACAAATGTGAAAATTTTTATGTTTGTATGTTTGTTAATTAACACGCTCTGACGACAGAAGAGAATTATCTGAAATTGTACAGAAATATAGTTCATACATCAGAATAACTTATGGGCTGTAATTTATGAAGTTACTTACCTTTGCTTGTGACTTGGCTTGCCTGATCGTAGAACGAATTCTTTAGTTATGCCAATTGTTTATTGGTAACGACGATGTTCAAGAGAGATTCAACTTCAATATCGATTCGCAATCAGAATCGCGACCAAGACCGGGATCAGGATCAAGAGACTAAGTGGGATCGTTTCATAATAAAAAACATAAGCGGCATTACGTTTGTTTTTAGTGCAAGAATATGGGTTTTTATGGTACGGATACGGGAACGGGTTGAAATCGGCATCGTAGTCAATAGCTTCACCGATTATTTTTTGAAGATTTCATGGCCTGGTAACAAGACCTTTAAGCCAAGTTTTAATATCAATCTTCTAAGAAAATCCGGCACAAATGACACACCTGTCAGAAGATCGCTAGGTGAAGTCGACCATCCATATCGATTAGGTGAGGTATGATTATATTTATAATTTGGAAATTATTTGATGTTAATATTAATAGTTGCAGAGAGTATCTTTCTGCAAGCATAAGTCGTATCAATATGAAAGGCATAATATTTGTTTCGCCCTCCATGGCCCTTATGGGAGTCGAACACATTGCCCTCGATAAGATCCTTAATGCCCTGTTCTGTAATATGTCTGATTTATGTGTATGAGTGCTATTTAAATAAGATAAAGAACTGTAATCAAAATGGTTTCTTATTATAGATTTATGTAACACTGAAAGTATTTTGAGGCCTGTACCCCATGCAATACCTACCAGACATCTTAAAATGTTTTAACACCGTTTAATACATTTCTAGATATATATTTAATATGTTCTTCAAATGATAGCTTCTGGTCAATGATAACGCCTAAGAATTTGTGTAAAGTTACTTTGAATAACATCATCATTATAAACAATATCAATTATTGGTGTATCTTCCAAATACCATGACACTACTTTTGGAAGCATTTATTTTTAAATTTAATTTGCGCTTATAATAATTATTCAACTGCAAAGTTAAAATTTTCAATTCGCATCTGAACTGTACAAAGCTATATAAATCATCTGCAAACTGAAGTATATTTACATTTTTACTATTTAAATATCTCACAAGTATACAAATTATACAACAGGGGCGACAATGTTGCATAGTACTCTTTGACACAATTCTAGGTCTACGCAAGATATTGTTGTGCCTAACATATAATATTCTATTATTGTCCAGGTTCACCAGCATTACTCAGTACCTTCGCCATTATGCCAGGATCTGCACAATCAAACGCGCCTTGCACCTGTGCATAATTTATTGTTTTTTGCATTTTTCAGGTCACTTATGAGAGAAATGTAGCTGTCAGCACAGCTCCGTTCTTTACGGAATAGATAGAGGACACTATTATATTCCGCGTATCAGTTAAGGCGAGACTTCACCCTGTTTTCAAATATCTTTCCAAGACACGATAATAGCGAGATTGAACGATAGAAACTACCTGTTCGGGTGATTTATCTGGTTTAAGTATAGGTACTACACATTGAGTTTTCCACGAATTTGGTATTAACTTTTTATGCCAGAGACTATTAAGAATATAGTATGAATCCAGGTAAATGTTTTAGCGGTAAATGTGGAAAATCATGTAAACCAGGACTAGTATTTTCTGTAGACCGTATACTCATTAAAGATTCAGACCATGTAAAAGGATCCAATAAATATCCTGATTGAAGACTTTCATTGTTAGTACTAAAATAATTGTCTAATGAATTTGGGACAAATAAATTGGTAACATCTGATAGATTATCTAAAAGTGGCTGTACGAATTCATCTTTACGTGATCTATTACCAGTTCTGTCCCTAAAACCTTTTAATGAGATTCCATATTTTAGTAATGGGAGTAGTTCTATTGAAACTGTTACAAAAACTATTCCAAATGATTCATTTTTGTTTCTTTATAGTGCGCTTTTATAAAACATCTAATCTTTTATAGTTGATGTAATTATGTACTATTGAATCGTTTCTGTAAACCTTGAGAGCTCCATATTAAATCTCATGACGGCTTTTTCACGTATACTGAACTACCATGAGCTACCCATTCCCTTTACACCATTATAAGAAACTTATCTGAAAACCTTGATCTAAATTGAATGGATTACTATCACTAAACTTAGAATGATGCTTAATCGTAATATTTCAAAACTACAATACATTTTACTAGATGTTGCTTGTCTTGATTTTTTTAACTCTTGCGACGATGGGGACGATAAAAACTGGCTAACAGCATGTCGAACCATACTCATTAATGGTTCCGAAGTCATTATTACAAAGAAATCCACTACAGATGAAAAAAGTAGTTTCTTATACTTAAGTCACTTACGACTGGATAAACAAGTAGATATGTCGACTGTTACTATTAAACTAGTGTAAAGTAAAGTGCATCGGCAAAAAAGCGTATTTTCATGGCACTTACGTTCTTTTGTTGAGGAGCATAGTTTTTTGGCAATAACTAAAAAAAGGTACATCCAATCATGTTTAAAATAATTTTCGTTGAAATCGTTTGTTCAGTGTCACCTTTGTGATTTTTTTCATATTTTTTGGCTATACGGTTTAAAAAGGGGAAAATTTCTGCTAATTTCGGAGCGATTATTTACGAAATTATTCACGTAATCAGAAAAATTGCTTTAAATTCTTAAGGTAATTTTAAAAGATCTGTAGATATATGTGCCACAGTTTGCTGAAAAAAAATTTTTTCGACTTTTGTTACATGCATGGTGTGCCCCCGTAGAAATACTTATTTTTGTTATTTAACCACCAATATAAGTAGCGGCTTATACCAGACGCCTACACTATAAATTTCTTCAATATACATCGTGTAGTTTTTGAATAAAATGCCCGTGATATACGGAAGGACGGACGGACGGTCAAACATGACAAAATTATAAGGGTTCTGTTTTTGCCATTTTGACTTGGAACCCTGAAAATACATTCCATAATTGCGTATAATTTATAAAATCAAGCCTGATATGTTCGTTTAGGCTACAGACGCGACGGATAGTCGGTTTCTTGCCCCGTTATGGAGAGTTATGATTTTAGCATGTATGTATATAATTATGTTTTCGTTCATCTGTTCCCATGTTTCCCCTGAGCTACCCATCACATTTGGACAAGTGAGGTGTGGTAAGTTGCACCTTAGCATTCTGCGTGTGTGTAGTACAGTGGTCTGCTTCTAATATTAGTCCTATTGAATTTAGAAACTACTATTTGTTTGACCAAAACTCAAACAATCACAAAACTCCTCATAAGATTTCACCGGGTTCTCTTCACTTACCATCATGTCACGGAAGACCGAACTAGAGAATTTTCTATTCCAATTTTTATTCTCAGTTCAATCTTTTTTATTGTATAAAAATCTGTCAGCACATTTATTAATTGTGTATCTTTCAATCCACATTGTAATGTTCGTGATGGTTGGATAATGATAACTACCCATAGCATCGTCATGCACAGACCATTCACAAACTGGAGCCAAGTGTGGACTAACATAACTTATATTTATTGCTGAGGGGTTACGTGTGGGATAATTTATTGTAGTGAGGCTACCATTAATCAAAATGCATAAATAACATTCATTAATTATATCATACATGTTTTGGTCTCGATTTTTGCTAGACAGACATCCAAAAGCAATATGATGTGCATTTAAATCATCATTTACAATAAGAGGTTTTGGTAAATCTCTTATAATACTGCGTAATCTATTCATTTTTATGTGCTCACTGGAGGAAGGACAGTACACACAAAGAACAGGCAAAATAGTGTTTTCTGTATACATACCTTTAGCTATTGTTTGTATATCTTCATAAAAAGCAGTATTACATTACATTGCATACATTACATATTACATTGTGTTTCAAATGTGGTTTAACTAAGATTTCAACATCATTACGAGGGTTTTTATTAAATTTTTATTGTATAATTTATAGTCAGAAATATAAAAAACTTGATAGTCTTCTAGCCGTTTATTAGACTAACACTAATTATTTTTTTATTTAAAAAATGTGTAAGAAGAGGTTTTTATGATTTGCACCTTGAGCATTAAATTGCACAATAAGTAGAGAGTGTTTTATAAGATTGTGTATCTATTATGTTGACAGATTGTTAATGAGAATATCTTTAATTAATGATGAAGTAATAGGTTCGTTTTCATTTTAATTATCTATTTGGACCAGTGTGTGTCCCAGAGAGTCATAAATACTTCACTGTCACCAATTATTTGCGATTTTATATCGTTAATATTTACAGCCTGTGAGATAGGCTTAATATTTATAGATTTATTTACATGCTTGGGTACATTATATTCACATTTTTATTTATAGGGATGGCGTATGATGGCAGAGGAGAGAAGTTAGTATTATTTTTTGTAATGGCAATGCTTGCATATGTAATTTTATTTTTTTTTCTAAAATTTTTTTCTTTTTAATGGGACATGATTTAGAAATAGCCAAACGAGGTCCACTGCATTCTTTGTAAGAATGCTCGTCTGAACAAATAGAGTAATCGCTGTTCTCCATTGCAAATCTTTGCAGAGATATTAAATTTAAAGCATTTGTATCACTGTTGGAGAGGAGCAATATACTCGAAAACCCTGTATGAATGTAAATCATATCGGACACTTTCGGGTAATGAATTCGTCAAAAATGTGATGCTAACAGTTTGTGTTCCTACCAATTTATTACCGACTTTCTTTATAAATTTCCTAACTGCAATAATTTCATATGTAGAAATCAATACAGTGAATAATTATTTATGTGGGATATTTGCATGTATAAATCTTATGATACCAATTTTTTCAACTAGAGTTACTGGACTATACGCTTTCATTTCATGTCTTTCAAGAAAGTTGATGTTGTTTTTAAAATTGTTAGCTGTATTGCGTTGTTTAAAAATCACAACAATTTCATTTGCATTAATACGCCTCATTGTCACTTTGCCTTAACATTCGCAAAAAATATGGTTTAAGTAAATTGGACTTTTATTTCCCAGTCTTTTGTGTATGTTTTTGCTTTCAATGAAAACCTTATATTCCGTGTTTGTAGAATTTTATGGGTGTAGCCTTTTATAATTGGGCTTGCGATATGGTAAATAAGAATTACTCTCTCCGGACCGCCATGGTCTCTGTTTTGAGGTGGGCAGGTCATCCCCGCCCCCCTTGTTTCCTTTTATTTTTATTATTTACACATTATGTTTATATATAATTCGCCTATTTATAGTTTTATTTACAAATAAATAATATTAAATTTAATTTTAACACAATTTTTAAAGAAATTCGGAACTGTGCTCTTTCAAATTCCCGCCAAAAAACCTCATCGACCTGTAGGAAAGATCACGTAATTCGTTACGTATCTATTCGGGCGGAGCCGCGAATAAATTATGTTTATTTTAAAAAGAAACGGAATCTAGCTCGGGACTAGAGTTGGAATCAAACGCGGAACCAAGATTGAAATCGAAGGAAAGAATAACATCGAGATCATGGTTAACAGCGTGATCGGTCGATATAAATGGCGAAAGAATAGATTCGATGTCCATGTGGGCGGACGGAGCCGTGAGCAAAAGCTAGTATTAAATAACAAAGATAGACAATACAATCAGCTTTATGGATTATAGATGTAACACAAAGGTAATAATTTTTTTTGGAGATAAATATAAACATGACGCACTAAACTCTTGCACGCATCAGAGGGGATGGTTTGCTTTATTATCTGCGTTTAAAAAAGAGAGAATTTGATAGGCTTATGTAAAGCTATTGTTATTTATGTCATTATTTAAAATATATAAAAACACGTTGCTTTAAAGAGGATTTTTAATAAACATAAAGATTTCTTTTTGAACTTTTAAACTTTATGTAGGATATAAAATTTTAATGTATGCACTGTTAAATTTTCCAATGTTTTTTAAGTTTTTTTTCAATAACAAATTACGGAATAAATATCGTGAAAATTATTACTTACTTTATTAAATATACACAGATACTATTGGGTCTCATGTTAGGTTTTTTAACTTGACAAAAATGTCACAGTCATTTCTCTAACACCTGGTTCATATAATTTCAAAAATATGTTAAAAAGCTTGTCAATCGCACATAATATACTAATAAATAATAATTCCTTCTTTTTTCCCAAGCGAAAAAAACACCTTTTAGGCAAGTATTTTTTTAAGAATTTGCGAAAAAGTGTTAGGTATATATTATATTCGGTCGGCTCATACTCCAAAAAAAAATTTTGTTTCTTGAAAATCTTAATAAACCAAAACGCAATTAATATTTGTTTAAAAACAAAGCGGTAGGATGATTTTTTGTTGTAAAGATGTGAAATAATTGTCTAGGATGAGGTAAAAAATAAGGTAAATGAAAATAAAACATTGAAAAATTATCATGAAGATATTCTGATAGCGACAACCCTATATAAAGATATTAGTTAAAAGTAAATTCGAGTTAAGAAGAGAATATATCGAATAGTCAACCCAGCGCTACAATTAGGCTACAAGCTCGCAATGAAAAGCGTATTTAATCGAATCACGTCAAATATAAAGGACAGTCAAGGGTCGATAACGTCGATGGTGCACATTTGGCTGCGCGTGAGTGTACACTGTTTGTGATCTAATTAAGGCGGGCCCGCCGTTATACAATGCGGTGCGGCGGCGCGGGCGTTGCGGCGGACGTCTCTAATCTCATTATAGTCGCTAAGTGTAGTGAGTAAATCCTTAGCGTTAGGTGCTCCAAATCTATGGTATACTATTAGTGTAAACATTGAAATATTGATTATACAATGCGTATCATAGATAATGCATTTTAAGAATAAATATATAATCGTTTACTCGGTTTAGGGGTAATTTACTAGGAGACTGGGTTTCTGGTTAAATTGACATTCGATGTGCATTATCAAATAAAAGTACCTAAAATCGGTTAAGCGCGAATTAGACTCTCATGCTGATGGTTCCGTTCTTGACGACGGAACACGACATGATGGTGAATTTAAAAAGGTTTTTAATTAAATATGTTCATGTATATTGTAACACAGTTAGTAGTGGATTTAAAATTCGCCTAGCAGATTAAGGCCTAGGATGGTAGATTCTAGGAGTACTAACATTATAAAAATAAATCCTCAAATTTAAAAAGATATACAGCTATTTTTCTGTTTTTTTTTTTTAATTTTTCTTTGCTTTTATTGTTATTAGATTTATGAAGTTTTAAAAATTTTCTTTGAATACTCATTCTACTTGCTTTGATAAAAACGTCACTATAAAACAACCTTGCTTTACTAATTTAGGGTGGTGAAAATTTTATGCTCTACTTCTAAAAAATATGTACGTCTGTCACTGAACATAACATTACATGAGCTCACTCCTAATTTATAGAGGGGTAGTCAGAGACCACAAGTCTGTGCCTCGTACGATCTTTACATATCATACATACCCTTTTCTTTGTACTTCACCGATTTTCACACCACTCACTTGCATAGGCTCATCACTCGTGGCTTTTTTTTTTAATATACGATATATATTTTATGTATATGAAAAATTGCCAGAAGGGTTGTTATGTTAGAAACACAAATCACAGATTGTATGGTACATTTCTATAACTAATTTGAAACAATCATTGCATTCCCTTGAGGTCACTTTTTAATATAAAATACGGTAGAGCAATATTAGTGATACTTGATAATATATATATAAAATTATAACTCAAGCCTCGGGTTTGGCGTTTTAAGATTATCCCATCACCATCACTCACAATCCACAGTAGTTCATATTTGAATATGCGCAGACCTTGTCGAACAAATTCCTTCTACGTCGCTTTACATCAATAAGGTGTGCCCCGTTGGTGCGCTGGCGCAGTGACGATGTTATTTCTCACGTATGATGATTATTCAATAGATTATAACGTGCTCAACAGTAGGTCCAGAATGTGATTTGGTAATGGCCGGTTGATAAAATACGTTTTGAATTTTCACCGTCAGTCTTAAGGGCTAGTAAAGTTTTTATAGTCGATTGCATAGTTCTCTATGATAACAATGCAAAAAACACAGGAGGTTTAAATAATGACCAATTCAACATTTATATGAAAGCTCACTCATAAAATAATGCTATTATTGTTATAATATATATTTAAAGTTTGGTAATGCTTAGACAGGAATGGAATTAAATACTTTCACTTCAACTTTTAAAGACACGTGTCCCTTCTCGTCCTATTCGTGTCCTTTTTCGTATTTACGAAAAGGTGTATAAGGTTATTCTAAATTTCAATAAAAATAATAAAAGCTTTAAAAGCTTTCTTTTTTTCAATTTTCTCTCTATACATTTCATCTGTACAGACTTCTAGAAACGTAAATGTTCAAGTTCTACAGGAAGGCTAGAAGGGCCGGATCATACGTAATTTCTGACAAATTCGAAGCTCGATACTTTGACATCACCGCCCTTACACATGACAGGATTTATTTCCTAACACCACCGGACCACAATAAATATATTTAACCAAATGGTCGGAAGCATTCAAGTGACGTCTTTGTATACTGAGGCGTCGCGAAATATACTAACAGAAGACGTTGACCTCTCAGACATCCTATGCGCTTGAAGCTCCCCGCTCGTCGACTGCCCGCCGTGAAATAGTCCTTGTAAGTTCAAGGACTATTAGCCTGTAAGTTTAAGGATTAGAAGATAACGTGGTCAAGTTAAGCGTGGTGAGTTTCGCATATGGTAGGTTCGTGTTAGTTGGTGCATTGTAATAACAAGTGCCGCCCGCGAGGCGGTCCATCGAAGAAAGGTGAGTAATGAATTTGAAGTAACAAAACAAAATAAAAGTAAAGTGATTGATTAAGTTGACTAATTTAACAGTTTTTCTTGGATAATTTGATTTATAGATAACGTCACGATTTTTTCTACTTCATAAATATTTCTGTAAATAGATAATATTTACATATCAAAATAACAGATATTTATCAGTTCGTATTTATATTTACTACTAACAAGGATAATAATTTTTGCAGCAGTCGAGTCCCACTGTGAGATAGATTTTGGGAGTGCGACGTTTGACGATCGGCGATGTTAGCGCGCGCTAAGGACGGATGTGCATTTCAGCGCAGTGAGTGTGTGCGCATTTCCGAGTGCCCTCCCTCCCCGCCCGCGCCGCCCCGCGGCCGTGTTATAAAACGAGTGGTAACGCCGCGCGCGCCTACAGTCGCCCCGCGCCCCGAGCCGCAGTGCCGCCCCGCATGACGTATTAAGTGAACTCGCATCAAAGTATGGACGGAGACGCGCCTCTCGCGGGCCCGGAACAAGCCCGCGAACACCCGCCCGACCTCAGCGACAGCGGCTCCGAGGCGGGCTCCGGCGGCGGCAAGGACTCGGGCTGCGAGGTCGCCCCCGACGCCGCCGAGCCGCCCTACGCGCCGCCCGACGACGAGCTCGCCGACAAGATCGTCCAGCAGGTGGAGTTCTACTTCTCCGACGCTAACATCACCAAGGACGCGTTCCTGCTGAAACACGTGCGACGCAACCGGGAAGGATACGTATCTTTGAAACTGATAGCGAGCTTCAAGCGTGTCAAGCATCTGACTAAAGATTGGCGGGTGGTCGCCGATGCGTTACGCCGCTCGACCCGCTTGGAGATCAACGAGCTCGGCACCAAGCTGCGCCGCAAGGATCCGTTGCCGCCGTACGACGAAACCGCACCCTCGCGCACCGTGGTCGCCGTGCGCCCGCCGCTCGACAGGCCCACGGTCGAAGGGGTGTCGAGGCTGTTCGCTCCCTGCGGAGAGATCTCGTTGGTGCGGGTGCTGCGCCCGGGCAACCCCATCCCGGCCGACGTGAGGCCGCTGTTGAATAAGAGCCCCGCGCTAGCGGACTGCGTCTGCGCTCTCGTAGAGTTCACGGAGTCCGGAGCGGCGAGGGAAGCTCTAGGACTGCACGACGACTCTGAAAACGGAATGAAAGTCTACGAACTCCAAGGCGTACCGAGGGAACCGCGCCGCCGGGTGCCGCCCAGACGGCAGATGCCTCTGCCGCACGCGGTGCCCCATCGACGTCCCGAATGCGACTCCATGCACTCCTCGTGCTGCAGCGGCTCCGAGCCCGAGTACGAATACAGATGCAATGCCGGCCTGTACAGACGGAGCTCGAGTGGACTTTTCAACCCGCACACGTGGGTGCCTCGCCGCGCATCGACCTGCAGCCACAGTTCGGATTCGGGGGTGTCGATGTACTGCGGCTCCCGTCGTTCGAGCCACGCCAGCACCGGAAGCGCCAGCAGCGCCGAAGGATGGCTGGCGAGGAGGCTATCGGGGTGTTCGCTCAGCGGCGTAGGCGTGGGCGTCACCGAGTGGGGCGGCAGGAGGGTGTCCTGCACGCCGCGGATGGAGCCCAGGACCCCGCTCGTGCCCGACGGCACGCGCGGCTTCCACGCGGGCCGCCAGCGCCGCATCTCCGACCTGGCGCTGTACTCGCGCTAGTGCACTTTCTACTCGCGCACCGTGACTCCTTTCTAACACCGCCCGCCCGTAACAGTTGGATAACACAGCGCCTTTCGCGCGCCGGCCGACCGCGCCGATGTATAGTGAAGTGCTTTACGTTTTGCGATGTATCCGGATGACGTGGAGATGTTTTATGATGAACTATGAAAAATTGCATGATAATACTTTCGCTGAACCGATATCGTAATATTCTTGAGTTTTTTATCAAAAATGCGATGCTCTGTCTCGTTTTATTCGCTGACTTTTGATAAAATATTATACAGCGATTGCATTATAAAATTTGCGATTGTAAACCGAATTTTACGATTCTCGTATCGTAATGACGGGGAAATTCGTATAACATAAACGTAAAGTAATTTATTTTAACGTAATATTTGATTTGTAAAATTCGGTTACTAGATTAAGTAGTATTTTGCTGTGTTAATGCATTGTGTTATTATAAAAAAATGTATTGTTATAACTTATTGTACGCGTATTTATTACGAGGTGTCGCTAATACAGAAGTGATTGGGCTTTCGTATCGTGTGTCAGAGTTTGAGCACAAAAAATCCAAGAAGCAAAATCGACATTCGTCGACATCGAAAGCTCTATTTAAATCGACCATCTCGATGATGTCGGTCAAATTATTTGAAAGAGAAAGCCACGTTCAGTAATTCTAATTATTTTGACTTCTATTTAAACGACAATTAACATAATTTAAGTCAGTCGAGCCATGTCTTTGTATTTAAATTAAGTATTTAATTTAAGTTGAATGTTGTGATTTTTAATGCGAGTGTTTTATTTATATTATTTACCTAGACTAAGCAACGTAGATATTTTATTTGTGTTAATTTTATGTATATGTGAATTTATTTTGTAAAACTTTTTTTTTTATTTCGCTTAAGTCGCTCGAAAACTTTTCCGATGTGTCGGCAACTAAGCGAAGTATTATAATAAGAGGAAAAGATTGTAATTTTATTGAATTTTAAATACACGTTTTGCAGAAAGCCTTTTTTACGTGTGACGTCGGCCTTGCCTTTTGGAAAGTGGTTTCAATGACCTCGCCCACCTTGACAAATTGATTATCATGACAGGCCAAAAGTTGCTCAACAGCAAACCTGTTAGGAATATTTTTTTTTTTCAGGTTTTTGGATCCGTGTTGCGTTACCGTGCCCCATGAAAAAGAATATTTATCGAAAATGTTAAGTCTATATATCAATATATTAAACTGGAATAAAAAATCTTTAGAAGAATTCGTGCAAAATTAATAGTGATTAATTAGTATCTAGTGTTTGTTAAATAAATAAAACAATAATGTTTTAATAATCAATGAGCAAAACATTATTGTTTAATAACGAAAATGAGAAATAAAAATTTGTGAAAAAAATAGTTGACCCTGCAAGCCGTATCTAAAACTTTCTGCTATTGTATTTATCGGTGGGGTTTAGAAACACTCGAGTTCAAAAATATTGTTGTCTGTAACTTGTAAAATTTGAGCTTTTCGAACCCAAAAATTCAATAAACGGGTGACCTTGCAGGACATCTCTATAAAACTTCTTACTAATTTTGGGCTCAAAGTGTTCAAAAATATACTTAGCCGTAAATTATTAAGCTCTTTGAGCTCAAAAGATCGATTTTAGTGCTCTTTCGAACTCTCCGAGTTCATGAATATGTTTTAATAAATTTCGAGCTCTATGGGTACAAAAATATATAGAAATTAAAAAACGATGCCATTTTTTAATAATTATATCATTTTCCAACGACGATGTTTTCTGAACTTATTATTTTTTCGATCTGCTTTGCGGTATTCGACCCAGTTTTTCAAACATAAAAGGACGCCTAGTATCAAACGTCAATCCATCAAGAATTTTATAAGTTGCTATGCAAAAACCTTTTTCACGACACTCATAGTTTAATTCATAACACCACAAGTAATTCATCTCCAACAGCCCTCGTACAGATCTTTAAGCAGACAACAGACATTCCGATCGTATCGAGCGGTTTATCCGACGGGTCGTGCGGTGTGCGGGTTCGACGCCCTTATTTTTATCTTAGCCTTAGTCGTTTTTTACTTAAATCCAGCTCTACAGGTCGTTCAAAATATATTTTCGCATTGCACAATTAAATCCTTATTACAAATCCATTAAAATTTATGTGATATAATTGAAGCCTTAATCAAAGATTTTTTCGGTACAATTTTCTGATAACGTCGTACTCGAAGATCTTGCAAAAAAAAATATATTAAAGGTATATATTTGAATTCTTCCCTGAAAGAGAACGAGTTTTTCAGAATTAGAATACTGGAAGGTTGTAAACGTACAGAGTTTAGGAAAATAGACATATTTTTTATTTAGCTGAAGAAAGTACGGGTTTAACTTATTTTTCTACTTTTTAATTTCGCGAACGAGATGGAAGCGGCCACCGCCAAGACAACGATGTGAGTGACATGGTATCTTCAATCTTTCGTTTTAGATTCGAAACCAATGGAATACATCATACAAAACTAAGATGTTGACTTCATGTCGCAG
This sequence comes from Eumeta japonica, assembly GCA_005406025.1. Taxonomy (NCBI): domain Eukaryota; kingdom Metazoa; phylum Arthropoda; class Insecta; order Lepidoptera; family Psychidae; genus Eumeta; species Eumeta japonica. The sequence continues at coordinate 219,847 of BGZK01000833.1, read as the reverse complement.
TGAAATAGTGTCATTATTATCGTTATTTGCAGTTCGTACGTTAAAGTTGTGATCTGTTTTTGAACAATATAATAATGTGTTCTTAAAAATTATATGTCGTTGCATTTTTCGCTCATATTTTGTTATTTTTTTATTATTAATTAGTACAGAATATACCACAGTATAACTAGGTACCTCATGAAGAAACAAGGCTCGAGTCTTGCACTGGGATTAAAGTCGAAATCGCACACGAGCCGGCCATCGGTATAGAGATTGCAATCGGCATTGAGACTTTGAGGTTGAAGGCGAAATAGTGTTGAGATTGATAATCGAAATCTGAATAGAGATTGAGGATCGATTCGATGAACAACACTTATTTCCTTCCTGAGCGTGAGCCAACCCGCAAGCGATAGCTAGTATACACAAATTGATTATGGAATTGATCTATTTTGGCCCTCGCTATCTGCTTCAATTACATATCTTATAGCGTAATTAATTATGTACAGTTCTATTATGAATTGTTTAATTCATTTCGAAAACGTATGACAAATTGTTCAAAATGGGCATAGGAGCTTTATTATTTATTAATTTGTTAAATTAAATCTGAGAAGTTCATTAAATACTCGTTAACTGTCTGTATTGAAAACTATAAATTAAATTTTAGAACAAAAATTATCAAAAATATTGAATAAACTTCGGATTTGATCTAATAAACTTAGATCTATGAGTTTTGATATTAGGTGCTCTTACAACATTAGTTTTAAATGAGTGACGTACCACAAAGTATGGACACTATTCAACTATTGCCCAATTATTTTGCTACTTTAAGACATTTCATAAACAGATGCATCTTTTCAATTCACAAAAACATACAACATCTTTTTCTACACTGTAGTTCGCATTACTACATCTTAATATACTCCACGCGTATCGTACAACATCAAAAGGATTAGTCATATCATCAAAAGATCACAATCATCACCTTCAAACAACTTCTATAGCGGATCTAGTTCTTGAATAGACCTCATCTAATCTAAAAGTTCACGCCGGGCAATAACATAACAATCAAGACACTTTCTTTTTAAATATACATCACATTTTGATTCCATTTCTATATTTGTACGTCGTATACGATTCCTTTTGGAAAATCGACATCAGATGCCAATAATCATATTTGTAATAACGTCCTCGTTAAAGGCGATGGCGCAGTAGTTAGGTGCGTCGCTTTCAGACCGGAAGGTATCGAGTTCGATTTCGAGCATTGTCGAATTGACTAATGAATTTTCCGGTTCCGGACGTTGCGAACGCGTCAGCGACAACGGCCGTTGTCCTCGTTTGCACACCTCCCAACGAAGCAGCGCTGCGCCAGCGTCATTAACGTCCAACGATTTCTATTTTAAATTGACAGACTGAGATAGCTCACATCTCAGTAGCGGAGTTCAAATAAAAACCTGACCCGAAATGTAGTTAAATTAGAACATTTTAGAAATATAAACAACGTTATCTGCTTAAAGCGAACGAATCAATTCTTAGGTCGTGTAACTCCATACAGCAGGTGAATCATATAGCATGTGAAATTCTCACGACCTGTTCGGCGGAAAGATGGACAGGTGGGCCATTGTCATTGTTAAGTAAGAGATAACTTTTTGTCTAAGAATTTTATTAGAAGCCGTTGGATTCCGAGCGAAGAATAGCTACATCCCATGCGCGAGTTCGTTGTATTTCCCGGTAGTTCTTAGCCGGTATCATGAAATTTCTGGAATACTGTGAAAATTTTCTTTGAATTGTACGTAATTGCACTTTGATTCCCATTATATTGTATAAATAACTATAAAAATAAGGGCTATGAACAATATTAAAGATTTCTTCATAATTCAATAAAATTGAAATACTAATCCTATTCATCATCATCCTTGCTCGACCTTCAGCCAGTCGAAAGGGACAAGTCCCGATACACCGAAAGGAGCGTAATTATAGGGGAAATGCAGGTCCTAGCTTGGATTTGGAGTGACGGGAGTGTAGAGCCAGCCGGTATTCGTGCAACCTATAGCCAGAAACTGGATTCAGGATAGGTAATAGTGTTAATAAATACAGTGGGAAAGGGCAAGTCTCTTCCGTTTGTCTTCCGTTTTCTGTTTTCTTTGCTAGGTGCAGAGTGTTCAGTGTTGGCTTCTGGAAGTTGGTGTGGTTCATTCGCAATCTTTTAGTTTCTACGTTGCTCTTTGCTAATTTGGCCTATTTCCTTTGGTTTTTGTTGTGATAAGTCATATGTGTTCTAAGATGGCCTTTTTTCATAAATTTGTTTCCTTTTAAAAAATAAGTAGTCAAAAATGAATTAAATTCGATAAGTTTATTTATATATAAAAACTGTTGCAATAACTTTTTTTTTTAAAAATAATATAATTAATCTTAATTATTTAATTACAGTCCGTTATCTTTAATTTAGTGAAATTGTCTAAAGTCAAATTTTAAAGTTACACGTCTTTAATTACTGAAAAAAGAAATGTCATTAAAATTGTCTCTGACACAGGAATGAAGGTTGTGTCTAAATAATACAACTTAAACGTGTCACCTAGCCTAAAACATTGTTCACTTTTCATTCACCCAAAGCATGGTGCATTCACATTACGAACTTATTCGCGTCGCGCCATTTCCGAAATAACGATTAGATCGGACTCATTATGCAAGCGCTTGTTCCGTTTTGCCGAAGTGCCACGGCTCGAGTCAAGGTGACGCGCGAGGTTGCAGTCGCTACGGTCGCATCTTAAGGCGGAGAGACTCGATACGAGATAATACTATACATTTGTACACGGGTATTTCGTAGTATAATGTAAGTTTGTATTACATTTTTATAGATGTATTTAAGCATGCATTGACTTACGTACTCTTATACACGTTGAATAGTTGCAATAAAACGGAACTAAAATACGAAACGGGTACCTGTTGTTGTTTATTTTTCGGCACAAATTTATAAAGAATTTCAAAATTTTTGTTATGTGATGTAGTTAGGTTATATTAAGTTTACGTATAGGCAAAAATTGATTCTACCCAGGAGATATTTTTTTTTTGCGATTAGCAGTTTAATCAACATAAGTTAGTTACAGAATATTCTCAAATGCTAAAACCTTGAAATGGAAGTTTTCAATGAACTAATAATATAATTTGGTATAAAAACTTTACTTTAAATTGCAACCTAGATGCTTTTCCTAAGATTTCGAATCATCGCTTCACTGATTTTAAATATAAAATCGGTTGCTCGTTAAAATGGTTTTCACTATTTTAAATTTTTGAACCAGAATTAGAATGTCGTGTATATACATCTATCGTCGCCTTATATATTATTTCGCAATCTTTAAACGCCGATATTCTATACTTTTAATAAGAGATAAATAAAATATCGGACCTTGCGGTAGACACATGAGATTTATTGTCTACTTAAGGAAACGCTGTATTATAAAACCTTCTTCTCGAATTTGAAGGTAATTCGTAATTATTAAAATTATTTTACTATCATTAAAAGCAAACTTATAATTTTTACTGCTAGTTACAGTGAAGGGTTAAAATGTGTTTGAATTATTATTGCTCAGAGAAAAATATCTAAATATGCAGATTAAATAAAAAAAAGCTGGTTAAATACGAGTCATATCCGTGCTAGGAGGCGCACTATAATTGTATAGGTAAATATGTTTTTAATTATAATTCATGAATATATCATTAAGTTCCTTTATATGTTTATATATCACACAACACGATGTTTGTTTGTCTCGCTTATGAGATTATAGCTCTAGAACTAATTTTCCTTTTTGAAGAAAGTTCTAGAGTTCGATCTATTAGTTTTTGATCTTGGATAATTTAATCGGAATTGAAGAGAAGGCGAAACCGAAATCGGGCACAAAAGTGGGATCGTAATCAGGATCTAGATCGAAACCGAGATGGAAATCGATAGCGCCGCGATCGTGAGCGGGAGCGGGAGCGGGAGGGCGGGGTCTCGCTTGGGAGCGTGTTCAGTTTATAAAAAGATGAAGAAATTTATTCTTTGTCTCCGCGATTGGAGGTGCGGTGAAAGTTGGTGTTATTACACACACACACACACACACACACACACACACACACACACACACACACACACATATGCAAGAACGCACGCATGCATGTATATACATACATACATATATATATTGCAAATCGAGAAATTAGGAAATTCAGGAAAATTAATTATATTTATGTCATTGCCTCATAAATTAAATTTGTTTCAGAGAAAAGTCTATTTCATTATAGCTAATCAGACAAATCTGCTTTCAAAAATTTTAAAGCGACTCTACAGCCTTCATATGAAATCGGACTGACACTAATGACCATACAAGAGTTCTTATTGAACTTTTAGTAAAAGCACTAACTATTTATACGGATTCGTTTACTTTTAAATTATACGGTTCCATATATAAAACTACAAACTTTAATTGAAACATTCGGGAAAATATACCTACGCAGTAAATGAAAATAAATGCGCTTTAAAACGTTTCTGTTTTTAAAATGGTATGAGCTTATTTTTTAAATTTTCGTGTAGACAAGAAGTCTTTGAAATTTACTATCGAATTTTTTCTAATTCTAGTTCTTTTTGATACTGAATATGACGTAAATTATTGCCAAGGGAACAGTTTTTCGCTATGAGAAAAGGCAACGAGGGAAAAATGTGTTCTTTTTATTTTCAGTTAAATAATGCTTATACCCGTTAATTACACTTCGATTAAATAAAAAAAAATCCAATTTCAATGTACTAGGTACCAAAAAATGACTAAACAATATCGTAAAAGGATTGGGAAATACGAAAGGGCAAGCCTCACAATGTTTCCATTTATTTTGATAAGGAACAAAAAAATATAATTGAAGAAAAGTGCCATCTGGAATATATTATTACCAGTGTTACAACACAGTCATTTTGAAACAAATTTTAACCAAGATATATAAATATATATCTTGGTTAAAATTTAAAATAAAAGTAGTAAGTAAATACTTACTACTAGAGGTCGTCACTATTTGTGAGATACCTCTTGGTCTATTATTGAATTATATATTTTGTTAATTATAATTCAACGACACTGAAGTAGACAGCTATTTTTTATGGATAACTACTTACCGTAATTCTAAAATAAGCTAGGAGAATAAGGATTAAATTAATGGATATTTTCCCAAGGGATGTGTTTTAAGTCTTACACAACCGACTAAAGGGACCGATTTACTAAACCATTATGAAATTTTTTCGTTTTTATTACATTAAGTCATTTTATGAAACTCGTAAAATTAATCTTCATTTAATTATCTGTACAACGGTATGACATTTCTTCCATTTTTATGTACTAACGAGACTTCATCGAAAGAAATAGTTGCTGATAAGAGATGGAATTTTTTTTCTATTAACAAGCACTTTCAAATACTTTCGCACTGTGAGTCGTGCAATAGATATACCATGATATAAGCAAGCCACCACATTTTCAGTACAATAAAGTTTTATAACTAGCGATCTACGGTCAGACAAAGGAAACTAAGTCACGTAACATCATTAATGTTAAATCATTGTATCATTATTAATTATCTCGCCTTTTGTGAAATATAATGACAGTTTTTTTATACTATGCTTGGAATTGATCAATATAAAAAAATTACATAAAAGTTCAATATACCGTTATGTAATGTGGAATTGACCATTTTGTTTTTTTTTCGCCGCGTGGTCACTCTGTTCCGATTCTTAAGGCGGCGATAGTATCTTTTGATGCAATACAATTATGTGTATTGTATTTTAAATTTTTACTAGCTATGTTATCATAATCAGTAAAAATTTAAAATTATTTTCACGCATAATTTGAATAAAAGTATTTCATTTTACAAAAGAGTTTGCTGAATTTATACGAGGAGATGGATTTTTTTTTACCATTTCATTAAATTATTGCATCAAGAAACGCCATGCAATATATTCACTTTATATATATATATATATATATATATATATATATATATATATATATATATATATATATATATATATATATATATAATTATATATAACGTTTTTTATATCTATGCTTTTACTTCTTTGCACTGTGTAGATATGGTACCGTGATGCCGTGAGAACAAGAGTACCAAGTTACTTATCTAACTAGTCACTTTACGAAATAATAGAATACAAAATAAATAGATGATAGTATTAGTTTCAAATCTGTTATAACTCTTTTCTTGGGCTTAAAGAAACGAAGTTCCTGTGTATTTTAGACATGTTTGAAGAATTAAATGAAGTAAAACTCTTCTTTTAACAAATAAAATATTTGTATGTTAAGAGAAGAATGCAAAAAATATGATACAATGAATTAGATAAATAAATTCTCAAATAATATATTTATTACACTACCCTATTAACATTTACCTTGCAAATTTTTACGCAATATCAAAATCTTATGATTTTAGTACCTGTATCAATAAGTTTATAACTATTATTGAGTCTGTTTTAACCATTAGTCGATTGATGAGTTTTCGTCCATTTGTCTACCTAATAAGAAGCAGTGCAGTGAATAGTAAAGTTCTCCAGATCGTATCTATAACATTCCGTGGTAAATAGTTGGCTAACGTTCTTTTGCCGATAATACAAGAAGATTATATAATATTTTACTGACAACTCTTTTTTCTATTAAGTAGCGTGCCTAGTAAATTTTATACCTCGCATGAATGTGATTTAAGTTTAAAGTAGTCAATAATTACATGTAATGGTTCTGTTTTTGTAATCACCTTATATTGTTGACGACTTTAGGCTTAGGCTAGACTTTTCTTAGGAAAATAAATAAAGTATTTTGTGAAGACTCAGCCGCCTACTTCCAATCCTGTCTTTTCTCATGTGCCTTATAGATGCTCTGACAATTACATAAAAATCTTTAATATAGTGTTATTCATCATCAAATGGAGTTTGGTTTGATTTATGGTACCAATAAAAAATTCACTGCCACAGTAAAAAGTAGAAACCATGGTTATGCTAATAAAAAAAATTGTTTACACAAATATAGCATGATTTCGAAAAGCATCATTTTAAATTGAAACATAAAGTAAAATACATTTGTACTTTGCCCCTTATAAAAATTTTAACCTTTCTTATTAAAATAAGTTAAAAAATATACAACTTTGTCTTTATTTATTACCACGTGACATTTCAAACATGAACATGGAAAAATATGTTGTAGTGGCATAAAAATACAAATAACAAAATATTCAAAATTTTCTTTGTCGTTTATCTCGCCAAACCCATTTTTATTTATAATTAATATATATTGGTTTCACACCGAATTAACAGATACAGACACAAAGGTATTTGTGTTTGTGTTCAATCTTTAAAGCGAACATTTACAAAATTAAAAAAAAAATTTTTGTTTGTTGACAATAAAATAAAACATTTCGTTTTTACTACGTGCCCCTTAACATTGCTGCGCAAAGAACACAAATGGGAGCGATTCGATTTTTTTACATAACATACTTTCACTCTCTTTAACTGCCATGCCTTTCGGTTGTAACACAACTTTTTTGGTATATTTATTTTGTAAGTTGCGTCCTTACTAGCCAAAATGTTTTGTCTTTCCCTTGGTTTGGATTCCTAATCAAACTTGTATCAAATTTTGACTTTTAAAAATAGTAATATATATTTTTATATTAAATTTAATAAATAAATATTATGTAAATAAAACATAATATTTTGTTCTGTGTAAATTTTATTATTGTTGTTACTAATTTTCAAATATTTAACGTAAACTGATTATGTATAAAAAACCTGTTATTTCGGAACTGCAATAATTTCAATTTTCATGTTAATACCAAAATAAAATACTTGATTTACAGTGTATTTCATTTTTATTAAGTAATGATGCGCATCTATATTTCGGAAAAGTACAAAAGGGATTTGATATTTGTGTGCCATGTGTTTAAAGGAGGAGAGAGATTTGAACAAGTAAGAGTTTGTATACTTTGGTAGTTTGTATATAAATTACAGTAAATATGACAAAGATACTGAAATGAGAGCAAATGGAGGAAATAAAGTGAATGGGGCCTTGCTTGCTATTACGAATAGTAAAAATGTTTCACTACAAACGAGTTTGGCTATCTATTATGGACCAGGTCCTTGTACGGTAGTGAAAGTTGGATATGGTAAAAGAAAAATGAAAGTAGAATTGAATAGTGTATATGGACTGCCTTTGAAACATAGATATAGGGAAAGTGGTGTCAGAGAGCGGTGTTCTTTGAAAGGAGATGTAGACTAGAGTAGAAAAAGAATTTTGCGGTGGTTTGGCCATCTGGAAAGGTTGAATAGAAGTAAACTGACAAAACGGATTTACAGAGCAATTGTGTCTGATACAGGAGTCCGCAAGGGTCGTCCTAAAAAATTTAACTCAGACCAAGTTCGCATATTAAAAAGGGCAAAATTTGAAACATCCAAAACCGAAGAGAATACATGAAAAGATTGATGAATTTCAGTGAAGCAAGAGAGATATGCAAAGATTGTATCATGTGGAAATTTGTGTCCATGGGGATAAGTGGCTCGACTTTTTACAATACCATACTGCTTCGTTCGTCAGTGGTTTTGTATTTGTTTTGTTCATGTAGGATGTAATTAGAAAAGAGTTACCCTTAAATTTATTGACGTTTCTTCTTGAAGGAAAACTGCCTTCTGAGCGTGTGACAAAGTGTAAATTCGTAATAAATTTTGAAGTACTTCAAGTATTATTTTGTAACCTTTCAAGTAAATATATTTGGAATTTGAATTTGTGGTCTCTGCCTACCCTTCTGGAAAATAGGTGTGAGATTATATAAATAATAATATTGTAGAGCCTTTTGTAACTCCACGAGAGGTAAGTCTCTTAAGAAGACCAAAGATTCGTGTATTCGAAATTAAAGAGTATTTTCCTTCGAGATCGATGTGTTTATTATCAGTTCTTCAATCTTCCCTTCTATCATTTCTAAACTTTTACTTATTAAATTATTATAACAATTCACTCTTTATCACTATAGAACTTGTAAACTCGGGCATCAGCCCTCGTCCCCTTTCTCTGTACTTCTCTCTAGTTCTACTCAATTGTTATGCGCGAGCTCGGATTCGAATATTTTATTCTATTCTAATTTGAAACTGAACGCGAACCCGCGAACCCGCGAACTCTCATATGCGAGCAGGGAGGTCGGATACCTGCTATGTCACCTACTCCTACTACAACATCAATAAGACATGATTTTTTAGAAAATAGATTGTAAGTATTCTCTATAGAAATAACGTGTCGATTTATATGTACATGTCTATTATATTTATTTTAACATGTACAAATATATTTTTAGTGGAAATAATAATTTTTTGCGTAAAATTAATGTACCAATATGAAATGTATAATCTTTTATATGAAAAAAAAATCTTCGTTTTAGTATAATACATAAGTGCGATTTTAAGGAAATAAATGTGATTCAATTCAATACGTATGAAAGCGTAAGAGATGAATTTAATTTTAATAGAAACAAATTTATTTTTTAATTTATATACAGTGTCATCTGACGATGACTCGAAGAAACTATATGAACATTCTTATTATTTTCATAATTCCAAGATATATAATATATATTATAGTTCTTCTATAATATATATATTCCTAATAACATTAATTTCAACTTTTTTTTGTCACTTCTAGTATTAGTTATACAAATGCAAAGAATTTAATAATAAAAAAATAATTTCATTTGATGTTGTTGCTATCCAATAACAGATAGCGCACATATTTGCAACCAAATTTATTCACTGTAATGAAAAAAAATTAATTTCATTCTAATTAAATTACGATATACTTCTTAATGAAATTACGTAAATTAGTACGGATATTTTGAAATAGATATTTAACACAAAATGACGTATAAACTAAAGACGCCATCAGTGGTTTATTAGTCTATGGCCTATGTGCTATGAGCACCGAATGTGACAGTTCGTGAATTTAGAATCGGGAATTATGAAGTAGTAAAACAGTTTTTAATTATTGACTTTAAATGACAGCAGGCAAAGAAACTATGGGGTAAATATTATTTTTTGATAATAACTATCATAATAATAATTATTTAATTCATCCAACTTAGGTACCTTACGCTAGTACTAAGAAAATTCCTTTTTTCTAGACCTTGTTATTTTAAGGGAGGGGATGCTTTTGGCTAATTTGAGGGAATTAATTTGTGTTACATTCATTTTATAACACTAGTGAAATATCAATTAATTTACAAAATGTAACAATGTAGTCGATACGTCGATATAATTAAAAATTTAAGTACCCAGTTGTCAGTTTCCATATGCTATTCTCTATTAAAGTATCCTCGTTATTTACGCATAATTGAGCAAATTGCACGTTAATTGCACACGTTTGACCGCGTTCGCTTGAGCATTAAGGTCGCAAACCTTGCTCATTTTAACCCAGATGGCATTTTTTATGGTTCACCTATTTTCTATATATAATGTACCTATTCAGAAAATTGTTTTAAATATTAATATTTGACTGTACTAGTATTTTTACTTTCATAACAAGAATAAATAAAAGTTGTCTACATGTTGTCAAACAATTTCTTAATTATTAATGATTTAGGTTGATTACAAATGAAAAAATATATTTGAATATTTGAAAGTATTTCTGTAATATAGAAAATATTAATGTAATTAATGAATATATTTAAGTAGCCTGATACTTTAACTAGAATTTCTTTCATTTTTATGATGTTGCAAGGGTCTAGCTGTTTGTACATGAAGAAACTGTCCTCAGTAAGAACCTGTATTTTCTGCTATAATGAACAGATAAATCTATGTTCGCATCTTGGTTCATCATGGCGTTGTTGAAAAACCTGTTTAATGATGAATTTCATTTAAAGCAGGACAAATAAAATTAAATTATAATGTTACAGTACACTTTATGATATTTTACTACAGTTTCTGATAGGCCTAAATAGAAGCTTTAAAAAATATGTAAATACAATAACTGCCAAACAATTTCTGTGAGATATGACTGGATGACCAATTTAAAAAAATGGAGATTCACTTAACCTAATAGTATGACAAATTCCATTAAAAATCTATGTAGTTCAACAAGTCTGAAAAAAAATGGACATGTATTTTATGACATACTAACACATTTAAAATGTACACAATTTTTATTTTAATTAAACAATTGAAGACAAAATTTTCAAAATACATTTTAAGTGTCTTTTTTCAGCTATAATAAAACTAATATTCACACTAAGGGCTGTATAAATATGTAAACATATTAGTTTTCATTTTCATCCACATTAATTACAATGTTACCTTCATTTATATAAAAAATATTGAATCATATTTCTGTTGGGTAAACTATTTGAGACTTATAGCTCTGTAAATACCGAGGTGTCTAGTAATGTTGGTTTTCATAACTGCAATTCAAATGCTTATTTTTATACCTATCATAATTTGATATAAGTCTTTTGTTCTATGCAGAGTATAACTGTTTTACATTTTTTTAATGATGCTGTATTTGTTAATTGACGAGCAAGATGTTTTGATAATATATCTATGGAATACAGTAATTATGGAATTTGAGTATTATTAGGACATTATTGGATACAAAAGTTTAAAGCGGTCACGGCAGTGATGACGATATGTGAAATCGAAGTACATCATCACTTAAAATCATTAGGTAAGACCTATGAAAGTTATGGATTAGTGCCCTATGAATTAGATGATATTCAAGCGAAATGTCAAATAGTTTGCAATAGTGTCAAATAGTGGGCAAATAGTTCGCTACCCTGCCGAAATATGACTGTTCTCATAAACGCTTTTTTGCTTGCAATGAAAAATAGACTTATCCAAACAATCCAAACATGGAAATTCAGTGGTTAAATAAAGGACAATTACTTAAACTCATTGTGAAGAGAGGTCGATTTGAGCAGAAAGCCTGTTATGTGTCTGGTGAAAATATGAAGGTTTAGTATACCTTGAAATAATTTCAAATTATTGAACTATCACTAATGAGATTGTGATGATGTATGGTGTATACAGTGAACAACTAACACTAATGTGTGAGATTTGTTGCAGAAATATCTTGGTGGTTCAGTAAATCGAAAATGGGTGCTTGTACAATACGTCAATGCTACATTACATACTGTGAAATTTATGTACGATAAGATTGTAGAACTTTGTGGTGTTGAGCGCGTACATCCAGCATTTAGTCCGGATCTTGCTCCATCAGACCGCTACTTATTCAGGCCCATGGCAAAATTCTTTTATGTTAAAAAATTCGAGTCCGAAGGAGATGTTGAAAATGCAGTACAGCAGTTTCTTGCCCATAAGCCCGAGGAATGGTTTTACCACAAATTGGTGTTTAGGAATCTCTGAGACCATAGAATATAATGGGCTAAACTTTCACTATTAAGGTTTTTTTTTCAAATTATGGTTTAATAAACAAATTGAACATTAAAAACTGATACTATTTATGAGACATTCGAATAAATAGTGTGTAAATGTTACTGTATGGGAGTACTGCCCTCAATTATCTGGTTTCTATTTGTACTACTGCCAGGAATAAAGATAATATCTTCATGGTTTTGTCCATTGGAATTTCAGTTCCTGACTGTCCTGAATTTTCTGAATACAATTTGTAAGTGTTTGATACTAGCACTTCCCAGCCGTCACAGACAATTTTTTATTGATATTAATTCATGAAGAGAGAAAATTATTTTCATTATAAATACAGTGTGAAAAATTATAATTTTATTGTAATAAAATTAATGTAGGCATATGATATATTAAAAAAAAACATATTAAAATAATTAGTTGATTTTGGAATCAATGCAATGGGAATATGGAAAACATGTCGATGTATTTTTTTTACAAAAAAGAACTTTCAGCTTTTCACTATCGAAAGTTCATGTAATTTATTTTTTAATTACATCTTTACATTTTCTTTTTTATAATGGAATATTGAAATACCATAAATACTTATTTTTACTTGCAAAACAGTGTACAATTATAAAAACTTTTTTTTTAAAAATGCTATATTTCATACTTTTGTATGAACTTCCATGCAAAATTATATTTAAAAATAACATTCTATTGCACCATTGTATTACATATAAGCATCCATAGGAAGTATATTATCGAATACATAAGTAATTAATACCATCTAATACAAATTGTATTGAAGTGTTGTAATGAAGCACTTATTCTATCTATTCTATTTTTTCATCTTGAAAAATAATCTGAATTTATGCTTAAGGTATATATTTTCTAATACATTTCTTCATAAAATATTTCAACTTTAATAAGATAATATCTAGACATAATTAATCTGCATATTATGAATTTGGCATGTGTTTTTTAATCTAATACAAAAAAAAAATTCCAATACAGATTGTGATATACACAAAACACACATACACACATTTATTTATCATTCACAGTTTCTGTAAAGTGATTGTTACTAAAAATATATTGCACTAAAAATATTGATACAATAAATTCTTAGAATAATAGACTGCTCTCGGTATTCACTGATTAATGTTTATCTTGGAGAGTTATTGTCTGTCTTTCTAACCATATCTTCGTGTTGTTGATAAAGTTTGTTTACATTATTATGTGATGTGTCATGTGCAACATTGATAAAGATCAGTATAATATTTTAACAGTTTTATTGATTTTAAAAGATTGGTATTTAGTTTTAATTACAAAGAACATATTTTTTTGTTAATTAATATTTATAGCAATTAAGGATGTGCATTGCAATAGACTGGAACTATATTTTATAGGGCAAATACACCAATTGGTGGACAAATATTGTTTCCAAAAGTAACTACATTAAATTATATATTTTTTTGTAACTATATGTAATTCTGATTGCACAAAATATTTTTTTTATCTTTATAACAACAATAATAATTAAAAAAAACTAATTAGATATGTTGATGGTTCGCTACAATAATACCATTGCTAGTAAACATGTGACATAATTGGTGAACATTGTTTCTAATTACTATTATAAATAAATTAAAAAATAAGGTATATACAGTACAATGCGAGAAATTTTGCCGCTCTGAATTGGCTGCGAATGATATACTGCACAGGTATTACGCTCCCCGAGCCTTCTTCTCCGCCGCGTTCCTACTTTACGTCATTGCGACGCTTTTGTGATGAACTTTACAGTGGCAAAATTTCGTGTATTATACTGTATATATGAATATGGTTATATTTCACTAATAAAGCTATAAATATAGTACTAAATTCGAATTAGTAATAAAATCTAAATAGTAATAAAATCACGCCACATTAAATTTAAATTTATACTGGTAGTGGTATTGGACTTGAAAATGAGACGGGGAACAGAATCCAGACCCAGGACCAGGTTCGAAATTGAAACGAGACCGGGGTCAAAATTGAGTGAGGGCTCGGCATCAGAACAGAGAGCCTAATCCGGTTCGAAATACAAAAGGTGAAGGAATTGTTTGCCCTCGGCTTCTTCCAAATCAGAACTATATTTGGTATCGGAATCTGAATTAAAAACACAACAAAGAACAGAATTGTGAACCGGAACTGGATAACAATTGAAAGTGAGGCTGAAATTGAGAACGGTACTGGAGTTGAAAATGAGTGTGGGATCGAATCACAATCAAAATTGTGACTGGGATCGTAACCAAAAGAAAGACCGAGCTTGAGATTGACATCCATCGATACAAAAGATGAAAAAATTCATTCTATGTCCACGCTGACAGAGCTGCAGACATGAAGTCTGCCATGAAGTCTGAAGACAAGCCACCCACAAGAAAGGGCAGAACAACGTCTGCCCGACCAACTAGTAATAAATAAATAAATTACTTCGCTACATTAATTATTACTGGGAATAGCCACAGACAGTATGTTTGTAAGAAATACAACATGACAGATTGTGAACATATCACTGTTTACTGATTTCAAATGGACACATTTTTTGCCTAACTTCTAAATTGTAGGTTAAGTATACCTAAACAATAACAATATTTAATGTAAAATATATAATTTATTGCAAGTACTTATATTTTCATTTCCATTTAAAATTTTGGATTGTTCTTAATGACAAATGAAATTCATTTTTTACATTAATTTTTAATTAGTTAGTTTTTTTTATAAAACACATTCAAATAAGCTAAATCATTCATAGACATTAATAATATCAATTCAGTGTTTTTAAATTATTTTAATTTTAATTTAGCAAACTAAACTATTTCATACTATTCTTTTCTTGCTAAGTATCTACATTAATATTAATATTTACGTATGATCCCTGTTATTTTGAGATAAAATGCTATAAAAACTGGGAGTGCATTCGAGTAATAATCTAATCTTTTTGACATGTTGACTAACCCCATTTCATCTGATATCTGCTATCTTATATCGACTCAGAATACTTTGGTGTATTGTAGTAGTTCTTTGTGTATAATAGTGCTATAAATTTGTATGTGCATCTAAAGTATATCTTTCTGTACTTAGAAGAAATTTCAAAATGGACATAAATGCAAAGTAAGAATTTCTAGAGAAGTTTTTATTAAAATATTAATACCTGTTTTCTAAAACAGTGAAAATTAAAGATAAATTCTATTGCTTAGGAACTTTGAATATACTTAAAGATATTGTAATCTTTAAATTTTACAAAATGTAATTCTTTAAGATCAATATTTAAAGTCAATCCAAGAAAAACTGATACAACTTTCTAAATTTTCTGTTTTTAAAAAGTAACAGAAGACCATAATATTTATTATCGACATTGCATATATTTTATTTGTTCCTGTGGTCATATTTAAAACAAAAATGTTAGCAAGTAGATGAATAATTTCTCATAGAAATAAAATGTTAAAAAATATATAAAAATTGGAAAAAACTGTCGATACCGAGGCTGACACAATTTTCTTAAAATATTGAAATGATTCTACCATTACTTATTATTCAGTAGGTAGTAAAGTTGGAAATTTAAAACTATGACTTCATACTTGTTTAAGTGAGTGACCTTACCCATTCAAGTTATTGTATAACAAGCTATTGTACTGTATTGAATGACCCATTGTTATGGAAATATGTGTGAACGAAATGGTGTATTTTACCATTAACGCTGTTAGTGTTCTGTTTTTAAAGGCATACATAGGCTTTGGACTAGAAGGTATAGAGTTTGGTGCTGACCATGAACAAATTGACTGATTAGTTTTTTATTCAAGCTACTACTCGCACAGTGCTTCGGAGATCATGTTAAGCCGTCGACCCTGGACATTGTCACCTCATTGGTGACAAGATTGTTATCAACTTTCAATTCGTATTGGGCCAGCATGGAAAGCTTTATAATCCAAATTGTAGTCCGAGGCAAAAAGATTGTGAGAGTGTACTCTTCAGCAGTGGGACTTAATTAAAGATATCCGATATACTGTTATCAAGCTGTGGTGGTTCATTCGTTCACTGTGTTGTCTTCAAACCAGAAAATATGGACTTAATCGTTAAGAGTATTGCTTTTGGATCGGAATGTATTGCATTCTCTCACTATCATATCTCAGAAAGCATGTTTAGCTGTTGATCTCGGACTTGTCATTATATTGGTGACAACATTAGTTAGCAATCCCCAACCTGTACTAGTCCACTATGGAGGTCTTGTGTTCTATTGTATTCCGAAATGAATAATTTTAGGACTGTATGCTTCAGCAATGGTTAACGTGACCATACGTCCCGGTTTGGGCGGGACAGTCCCGGTTTCAAGCAGTCTGTTCTGATGCCCCCAGCGAAGCCAACATAGACCTGGGTTTGCAAGCAGACCCAATAATAGTTTAAAATTTATTTTTTCCGCTCGAAATGCGTGGCCCGCGCGGGGAGGCAGATGACGACAGAGCGCGCCGCCCGCCTGCGCGGTGTTGCGCCAGCGCGTGTGAGCAGGACAGATAAATCCCTTCCGCCCGAATTCTTGTAAAACACTAAAACCTTTTTTTTATTATATATTTCCGCAGATGTGTCCCGGTCTGACAAAATAAATAAATGGTCACGTTAGCAATGGTATAATTAAAACCTGATATGAGAACAAAACGCAAACATTTAAAAACATTTTAGACCTTTTGTGTTATATGTTGCAATTGCATTTGATTTACTATTCATTATATAAAAGAAATAAAAAAATTAAAAAGTAAAAACTAGTCAAAGAAATATGTATTTCAGTAATTTTCCTCATTAGTCATGAAGTAAATGTCTCAATCAATGATTTTCCTGAAGTATTAAGAGGGATATAGCATACAGATAAAAACACAAATTTGAGACATATCTAGAAAACTATACCTTGAGAAAACATTCAATACTCAAATATTTTATTAAAAATTGGATTATATATTTTAATATTACATTAGTCTAATTAAAAACCAAAAAATGGTAAGGCTTTTACTTTCATTATCATATTTATAATGCAGAATGAGAAATTTCTTGGTCTGAAATGCAGTTATTAGTCCTACAAGCATGGAGATTTATAAAAATCATGAACCAATAAATAAATAAATATATAGAAAATATTTACAGTGAATATTGTCACATTATATATGTCGGGTTGCATGTACCCTTTTTTAGATTTCGCAAAACGTTTGGCTTTATGTAATTTTTCTTTGCATTGCAGTGAGCAGCCAATATTCACGTGCAAGGCGCACGTGTTCCACATAGACCCGAAAACGAAGCGCTCGTGGATGTCTGCAAGCTCAGCGGCCGTGTCTGTCTCCTTTTTCTATGACTCGTCTAGGAACCTTTATCGCATCATCAGCGTCGAGGGGACTAAGGTATGTTCACAGATGGATTATCCTGTTTTATCCCCGTATAGGGATTACTTACCTAAATCCATAAAAGCCCTCTGCACCATATAAAATATATATTCAATTTTTCACACATACACAGAATACATTAATTCAAATAATTTCACATCCCAATAATGGGATCATTGATCCCATCACATACATACATAACATACATTTACATATACATATACGAGACCAATGTCGTGCCGGCATGCGGCTGAGACGCGCGCCGCCACCGGCGAGGGTAGTTGGTGGATAACACGATCGCGAAAGGGGCGTTTTCAGTGTCTCTCGTCGGAGTATGATTAGTTTTCATTTCGTAGTCTCGTCATATAATACCATAAGTTTATCAATGAGAAGTAAACTTGACAGTTAACTTGAAAGTAACTTGATAAATTTTGTGTACATATAATAACGGAACTGTGTCTTCCAACCCCACACACTACAGAGTGTAAAGTATGTTCAATGATTGTAAATAAAAATCGAGAAAAACAAAAACCGTGTTTAAAATGAACTCCGAAATCGTATCCTGGCCACAAATACTGAAATTACACCTACATCAGCTATATAAGCTATCATTTTGTTACTTTATTGGCAATATAATTTGTTCGAAATGACCCAAGAAGTTGGATACCTTTTTATTTCAACCACTTCAGTATAGGTATTAAATGATAAAGGTTATGAATAGAAAATGATAAGATGAGTGATGTCATATTATTTTGTAATGTTAATTTATTATGGTAGCCGCTCTAACCCATTTCTCTTAGCTTTTTCCTCTAAGACTTGCTTGACAAGGATATCAAATATGAGGGTTTGTCGAGCTGAGCACAATTTGTAAGTGTATCAATACTGATGTACATTTAGTATGGCAAATGTTTCAAAATAATGCTGAGAATTTTCTTAATCACTTTCATGATATGAGTATTGAAAGGGTTTTGCCAAGCAGAATATATGACATTATTCCAATTTTAAGTATGGGGAATATCTGTAGGCGCTCTAAGAGGGTGAACAGAATTTCCTTAACCATCATCTTGACGTGGGTATCAAATGATAATGATAAGGTTTGATGAGTACAATATTGTTATATCAAGTTCAATATGGTAGGCTGTTTTGAAGAGAAGGCATTGAGATTTTATTGTTAAAAGAATGCATGGCTAGGTGAGATGGGCATAGTTAAATCTATGAGCATGTTAATTTGAATTTGTTGCCTGAAATTAATTTGGAATTAATATAATATTTATAACACAATTTTTTTTCTATGTATAATAATAAAATTATTTTTGGGCAATAAATCAGGGTAGGCAGGGGCTTTGTCCCTAAATAAAACGCAATCTTTACGCACTGTTTTTATCTGGTTATTGTTGCAGGCAGTGATCAACAGCACTATAACGGCTAATATGACGTTCACGAAGACCTCTCAAAAGTTCGGGCAGTGGAGTGATGTCCGAGCCAACACCGTTTACGGCCTCGGATTTGCTTCAGAAGCTGAATTAGGGAAGGTTAGTGCCAGCTACATACACCATAATAGTAAATTGTGTACTGCGTGAAGCAACTTTGCCATATGTCATTTTAGAATAATTGGGGCATGGTGGTCATTAGACGGTGTCTAAACTTTACATGCAAGTTTATCCATAGAATACAATCCCTTTTTATATTGAATTTTTAAAACTAGCAGAAAAAATAATTACTCATCTTTGTTTAAGAAAGTAAATATTTTTCATTTCTTTTTTATGTCTTGAACCTGTTAATTCCTTCCTTTTACCTTTATAAAAAAAAAATAAGGAAATTTAATTATATCCATACATATTTTTCTACTATTTTGTATTTCTAAGAAACTCAATTAAAGTCTAGGAATTTTCACCACCCAAGTGTCGAACTTAGGATATTCACTAATAATAGAATAAGCTTTAACATTTTGTAGGATAACTAATAAAAACAGGAGATAGATATTACGAGACATGCATCTGTCATATTGTTGTATGGTTTCCGTTTCGACAGTTCATAGAGAAGTTTCAAGAAGTGAAAGAGGCCATACAGCAACAGCAGCAGTGCGGTAAGGTTGCGAACGGGAACTCTGCTGTGGCCACTCCCGCCGCCAGCGCCACCGCCAGCCCGCTGCTGGCCGGGCGGGCGGCGGAAGGGCCCCCTCCAGTCGTCACCACGCCCGCATCACAGGTACTGAAAGGCCTACAGATGTAACATCCGAAAGCACTGAAAGGGTTAAATCGAGGGCGAACATTGTGCATTTGGAATTTTAATATTATATGAAATCTGAAATCATTCTCTATTTTAAAAGTGTCATTTTCTTTGGTTTCTGGAAAAAACTATGGCACCTTGGTTTTGCCATGAAGTTTTATTGCATTTGATGGAAGAAAATGAAATATTTTGAGTTGCACATAGTTTTTAAATTGTTATTTTGTTAAATTTTGTAGTTGACTCCTTAAATTTTATAATTATTGCATGATAGTTTCCATGATAGTCTCGAGTTGTAGCTTAATTTTTTTTTGTTCAATAAAATTAGTATTGTTATGTTTTTAGGTGAGTAACACAGGAAAAAACAATGGAAATTATCATAATTTTTTTTTTTCGTAAAATTATTATTCTATTTGATTTAAATATGAAACATTCAGTATTTGATGTACCCTGAATCAAATATTAAGACTAAGAAAGTCTAATTTCGATAATGCTACCATTAAGCTATACAGTAGAAACTCGATTATCCGACCCTTAGTTACACGGATTCGCGATTATCCGGACTGCCAACCGCGACGAATTTATTCTAACGTGAACGTGTCGGAACTTGCATTACCCCCCGCCCGCGCCCCGCTTGATCGCCGCTCCACGCGTGTCGTATTGTTTTAGTTGGTCCGCAACTGTTACTTCGTCCTGACGTGCGTCCCACGTATACAAATTTAAAAATATTAAAGCGTAAAAGAGTGGTGTAATCGCTTAAAGACAAAATAAATATTATTAATTCATTAAAAAAAGGAGAAACTCGGTTTTTTGCAAATGTATGAAGAAAAGCGGGTTTTTTTGCATACGTACTATGTACATACACATGTATGTACATACACATGTATGTACATAGTACATATGCAATACATATGCAAAAACCCGCTTTTCTTCATACATTCGGTTATCCGGATTTTCGATTATCCGGATGCCTAACGGCAAAAATTAGTCCGGTTAATCAAGTTTTTACTGTATATCAAAATATTTTTTTTTCTGTTCCTTTTATGGAGCATCATAGTAAGATTTTGATTCAAATGAGTATATATTTAAATGGATGGTAATATAGAATATAATCTTGTCCCATTAAAACAATGTAAAAGCAATGTTATCAATCAAAGGAAAAAAAAATACCAGACAATTGCGAATAGGATTCGCGCCCCAAACCCCTTTTTTTTATTCTATTTAATTTTAGTTTCCGTGCGATCGTTTTAGTGCATTTACAGTACAACGCAAGAACCTTTGCCGCTCTGAATTGGCTGCAAATGATATACTGCGCAGGTATTACGCTCCTCGAGCCTTCTCCGCCGTGTTCGTATTTTACCCCATTGCCACGTTTTCGTGACGAACTTTACAGCGGCAAAGTTTTGTGCGTTGTACTGTACCTACTTACACAGCTGATTAGCTTTGAACATGTAGAAAAACCGGATAAGTTCGAATAGGACTTGCATTTGAGGGTTCTGTACAAACTTTTTTGTCTATTTTCAACATCTATTCTGGTCAGACATTCGTCTCGAAAATTTCGAAACGATTTCCTTTTTTCCAAGTTGTTTGGAATCCATTTATAAATTTGCGAAATTTTAGAAATGTTAAAATTTTATAGCAGGAAGTTAAAAAACATGTTTTTCCATATGTTATTCTGCATCAGAATACGGACCATACTACACTTGCAAGTGTAAGTTTGTGATTACAAAAAATAAATGATTGTATTGTGGCGTTATTTTTTGATTATGTTGACTCAGAGCCTTAATTTTTTTATAGCTCTGAGGGATCTCAGTATTTGGTATTAATTTTAACTGTATATCTCCACACATTCAGAGAAAAAAGTCTTGACAGACTATGAAGTGATCTAGAGAATTTATGTCTTCCTTTTGATTACGGAACCCTAAAAAGAGTTGTAATTAAAATTGATTAAGCACCGTTCGGAATTTGTTTATGTTTTTATATGTTATTTATGTACATTTATGCAGTGGCAATCATAGGGATTTGAGCCAAGGTAGGCAATCAACAGCTAAATCCTATAAAACATTTGGCTATTGCTTGCTAAGTATATAATATTATATTTTTATATATTTAATTTTTTTTAGACTGGGCACTAGTGCTCACAGTGTTATTAGAAATGCCCAAAAATTTTGATCTCAAATTTTCTATCATTATATTCTCATTAATCTACTACGTGCTGCAAGCTATTTCAAAACCTTTTTTGTATAGTGTTTTATAAAGAATATCTGTTTCTGCGAAAATGTTATCAACAACATCTAAAAAGAAAAAGTAAAGTCAAATTCTTTTAAGCTATGCATGAATGACCTGAGCTTCAATCAATGTATCACCGTCCCATATTTACGATACGTGAGTCTCAAAACCAACTTGTTCCGACGACGCGCCGTATTTTGGTGAATTGGCCGTAATGAGTTAATCGTTTCGTACTACCGTGAAAAAAATTCGTTACGCTTTTAATAATGAAAAGTCGCTCAGTTCTGCCGGTGCGTTGACACAATTTAGAAAGAATCTAATTGAATATGTGCAGAACATCAAACAAAAAGAGTTAATGGACAAAGTTGTTCAATTTTAACTTGGACACCGTTTTGTTCAGAACACAACTGCCGCGCCATCATATGTTTGAGCTATTATTTTGAATAAGCAGTGATATTCTTTGAGGACACGCAAAAGTACTGAACTCAGTAAAATAATTGTGAAATTTAAATAGATATATATCCGCGTATTTTATAAATCGGTCGACTGTTTTGGAATTTACAAAATGTCGCAATATAACTACGAGCTATTCCCTTCCGCTCACATCCAACTTTTCATTACAAAACGAAAGTAGGAAGTCGAACACACGCAGACGAGGTGGCGCTAGACGAGCGCATCAAATGCACAAACACCGCAAACACTACACATGTTTAAACAACTTTAAAGATATATTGTAAATTTTGTGACGTAAGTGACTCGAAAGATAGATATTTTTTTGGTATCTTATTTTCTAAGGGATACGATTCAATTTCGTTTAACAAACTACATAAAACCCAGAAACTCACGTGAACTTTTTGCCCTTCCCGGCAGAGAACGAACGTGTGCTGGGACATATATATCCCGCAAGCGTCCGACGGATTGGCTAACTCGAAGGGATAGACCACCACGCGTTTAAAAAGTTGAATAATTCGTCATTCTTATTGATTTTTATATTTTTTTATGTAATGAAATGATTTGATTTTTTAACAATATGCAAAGGCAAGCAAAAGTTTTTGCCTTATCTCTATTTTCGCCACTGCATATATGTTACGCATGTATTATGTGCATATTTGAATTTTTTAAGAATCTAAAATTTCATGTGTAATTTAAATATTTTCGTCAAATAGTTTGTGTAATTTAGTGAACATTAATGAATGAACTGATATAGACCATCAGTTATAGTAATATTTTCAGTTTATTGTGACTGTATTCAAAAATTGTTCTTCCAGGCCAAAACCACTGAAAATGACGAGGCGATGTTGCACCAACGAGCGCATTCCGTGTCTTCGACACTACAGGTTAGTGCTGATCAATTACTACATAAGCATATTAGATAACAGTAGATGTCGTATACCTACTGTAATAGTTTAATTAGGTATGCAATTTCTTCCTTCAACAAATTAAGTAGCTTATTCAAGAAATATATAAAATGTTAGTGCGTAGAGTGCAGTTTGGAATTTGTCTCAGAATTTGGATTTAGGTTGTCACAAACTTTTCTTTTCTTTTCATTTTCAGAAGTAAACTCTTTTCGGACATTTAAATTGGTCTTTTGTAAACCGATTGATGAAATTATTCCTATATTATGTATTAGAAATTTATTTTAATATAATGTCCGCAAAAACTAATTCCTTCATAGAAAAAGTAATAAACTTATACACTGATTATTAAAGAAAAAAATTATAAACAATTAATTTTTTAATAATTTTTTTTACAGTAGTTTGAACACCTGTTTCAACATTTCTATATGAATGTAAAAGTTTTTTAATTGAGTAACAGAAATTTATTTTTTTGTTCCAATTTGAACCATGAACAAAGGATTTTAAATGCCTACTCATACAAACCGAGTCACTAAAACAATAATAAACTTGAATTCATTGCGATAAATGCTAAGTGAGTACATATTTGCATAATTTGTATAAGCAAAGGCAGTATTATTAATGGAGCTTGTTATTTCTCTTTGTTTTCGATCTAAATCAAATGTCTATGGAAAATAGAGTTCCTTATCTGTGTGGTTTTAGATTCAGTCAAAAAATATCTCAGTAACTGAATTTTAGAAACTTTATGGCTGTAAATGAGGACACTACACTCGAGTGGGTATGCGTATAGCGCAGCTTGATTGCACACATGCTCGATTGCTAGCATAGTTGTAATTTGAATATTGGTAAGTTGATTATTTTTATTGTAACTGAGACAATTTAATTTGGTAGGATGATAAATATGGGCAAATACAATTTATTGATTTATATTTTAAATTACTAATCATGCTTTTAAACGATATTTATTAAACAATATCACACACAAGTTACATGATAATTTGAAAGCATTGTTTATGCTCAGGGAAGTGATAGCTATGTTAGGCATTGTTTTACAGATATTTCAGTTAGTCGCTTTTGGCTCTGACCGTCTAATGAGTAAAATTTATATTACACAGGGCGGTTATGCGACAGTAGGGCGGAGCCCGCGGGCACCAGCTCCTGGGCCTGCCCGGCCCGATGCCAGTGGCACCCCTGTCGAGATGACGGATCAGCAGTTGCGTTACGAAAATGACAGGTTGAAACTTGCGCTCGCGCAGAGGTAATTTTTGGAATTATTTGTAAAGTTTAGGCCCATCTTAGTCGAGGTTGTCTCATTTTTTTCGTTATTTAAAACAAAATTTAATCATCTCTTAATTTTATTCTTTATAATGAAAAAAATGAGACAACCTCGACTGAGATGGATTAAATGAGATTTTAATTTTATTTGCTAATTTTAAGAACAAATAGGCCTTTTTCAATATTTTACTCAATTTTATAAGAAATCTGATAATTTAACCTTTTGAAATTCTATCAATGTTTCATGCCCAATGCAGAGTATTCTGCGGAATCGTTTACTATGAAAAGAAAAAAGAAATAAATGTCTGAAAATGTTTACACTATATTCTTTATATACCAATGTAAGGTTTTTTAAATTGTATCTATTAAGGTTTTTTCTATCATATCATTTTAAACTCATTTTAGCCCTAAGAGTGACTTTTTGTATAAAAGGCGATCGAAGTGACCTTATTTCATTAAAAGTATTTTTTAAATTTGGCAGATAACAGATCTGTTTTTTACATTGACATACTGACAGCTAACACGTTTAATATTTTTACACAATGTAATAAAAAATAATTAAGCAGTATTTGAGTAAAATAGTATTACTTAGATTTCATGTGCCAAATCAGACCAGCTTCTGAAAATAGGCTTTTCCTGTAAACGCTACTGCCAGGTGCTGAAAGATAAATTCTAGCAAACCTTAACAACTGTGGGTACTGATTCAAATTAACTGACCACCAAATGTATGGGTTGTGATTGCAATCAATTCAAAATGTCTTTAAGAAAAAGTCAATCTCGTTAGCAATTGGATTTTGCTTTTCTTTGATTGTGACAATGACTACTATTATCCTTTATCACATCATTGAAACAGTCCCAAAAAGTGTCATGTGCTTCATGTGTGAAGTTAGATCTAGTTTAATCTTCTTACATTCATTTAGCAGGTGTTAAAGACGACAATGAACTGTCAGAAGAAGATCTGTCGTAAAGGTTTTTTATATACTCTATCGTGATTTTCTGTCGGGCTTTTTCAGTTTAAAAAACTTTCTAATAGTCTAATTTAAACCTTGGGTCTAAAAAGGTAGCAATTAGGTAGTTTGGATTCTATGCTAAGGATTTAAAAAGACTTTCCATTTCAGTTTTCAAAGAAGCTCTCACACGAGTTAAGTTCGGTGTTCTTTGTGCAGTCTCGGTTTTGTCTAAATACTTTTTTAATGCAGAAATATGCGGAATCGTTTCGGACATACAGGAGAGGTCAGAACTGTAATTTTCGTTATTTCGTAATAGATTTATGCACTGCTCCATTGGGCCCCACTGTTGTATCGTCAAATTAGAGAGTGTGTCATGTTCAGCGACATAAAGAGAGATAGCCCTTTTTTGTATTTGTTCTAAAGGTCTGAATATCCGGTAGTCGGATATCCGGCACTCTGGTCTCGTAGCTTGCCAAATATCCGGTATCTGGTATTCGGCCAAACCATTATCCGTTTCATCTCTAGTCATTAGTTGATATAAAAGTTGTAGGAGTTCATCTTAGGTCCACACGGATGAAGCTACAGGCGAAAAATTTCTGCAATAAAAATTATCAAATGTTTGTTTCTTCTTTAGGGTTCCATGAAAGAATTACTTAAAATGCTTATAATTGCAATATGTTTATTGTTTACAGTACCCTAATGTTTAGTATAGATGTACTAATAAAAGGATATACAATACATTTTTAAGGTTCCGTGAAAATTACTGTGAACCCTTATAGTTTTACTGTATTCAATAAAATTCGCTACGATGATAGCTAGAAAACGAGTGAAAAGATGTATAGTAACTTTTTTAGAGTTTCATGAAAATTATAACTAAGCCTTATAGTTTTTACCAATTTAGATAAACTAAACTAAATTAAAAGTAAAGATTTAGCTGAAAATGAATAAAAGCCTATTTAATACTTTTTAAGGTTTTCTTGAAAATTACAATAAATTCTTAAAGTTTTACCGATTTAAATAAAATTTAGAAGAGAGGTAGCCAGAAACGAGTGAAAGGATATACAATACATTTTAAAGTTCCGAGAGAATCACTAAGAAACCTTATAATTTTACCGATTTGAATAAAACGTAGTATTGAGGGTAGTCAGAAACGAGTGAAAGGATATACAATATCTACATTTTAAGGTTCCGAGAGAATTACTAAGAAAGCTTATAATTTTACCGATTTGAATAAAACGTAGTATTGAGGTAGTCAGGAACGAGTGAAAGGATATACAATACATTTTAAAGTTCCGAGAGAATCACTAAGAAACCTTATAATTTTACCGATTTGAATAAAACGTAGTATTGAGGTAGTCAGAAACGAGTGAAAGGATATACAATACATTTTAAAGTTCCGAGAGAATCACTAAGAAACCTTATAATTTTACCGATTTGAATAAAACGTAGTATTGAGGTAGTCAGGAACGAGTGAAAGGATATACAATACATTTTAAAGTTCCGAGAGAATCACTAAGAAACCTTATAATTTTACCGATTTGAGTAAAACATAGTATTGAGGTAGTCAGGAACGAGTGAAAGGATATACAATACATTTTAAAGTTCCGAGAGAATCACTAAGAAACCTTATAATTTTACCGATTTGAATAAAACGTAGTATTGAGGTAGTCAGAAACGAGTGAAAGGATATACAATACATTTTAAAGTTCCGAGAGAATCACTAAGAAACCTTATAATTTTACCGATTTGAATAAAACGTAGTATTGAGTTAGTCAGAAACGGTGAAAGGATATACAATACATTTTAAAGTTCCGAGAGAATCACTAAGAAACCTTATAATTTTACCGATTTGAATAAAACGTAGTATTGAGGTAGTCAGGAACGAGTGAAAGGATATACAATACATTTTAAAGTTCGAGAGAATCACTAAGAAACCTTATAATTTTACCGATTTGAATAAAACGTAGTATTGAGGTAGTCAGAAACGAGTGAAAGGATATATAATACATTTTAAAGTTCCGAGAGAATCACTAAGAAACCTTATAATTTTACCGATTTGAATAAAACGTAGTATTGAGGTAGTCAGGAACGAGTGAAAGGATATACAATACATTTTAAAGTTCCGAGAGAATCACTAAGAAACCTTATAATTTTACCGATTTGAATAAAACGTAGTATTGAGGTAGTCAGAAACGAGTGAAAGGATATACAATACATTTTAAAGTTCCGAGAGAATCACTAAGAAACCTTATAATTTTACCGATTTGAATAAAACGTAGTATTGAGGTAGTCAGAAACGAGTGAAAGGATATACAATACATTTTAAAGTTCCGAGAGAATCACTAAGAAACCTTATAATTTTACCGATTTGAATAAAACGTAGTATTGAGGTAGTCAGAAACGAGTGAAAGGATATACAATACATTTTAAAGTTCCGAGAGAATCACTAAGAAACCTTATAATTTTACCGATTTGAATAAAACGTAGTATTGAGGTAGTCAGGAACGAGTGAAAGGATATACAATACATTTTAAAGTTCCGAGAGAATCACTAAGAAACCTTATAATTTTACCGATTTGAATAAAACGTAGTATTGAGGTAGTCAGAAACGAGTGAAAGGATATACAATACATTTTAAAGTTCCGAGAATCACTAAGAAACCTTATAATTTTACCGATTTGAATAAAACGTAGTATTGAGGTAGTCAGAACGAGTGAAAGGATATACAATACATTTTAAAGTTCCGAGAGAATCACTAAGAAACCTTATAATTTTACCGATTTGAATAAAACGTAGTATTGAGGTAGTCAGAAACGAGTGAAAGGATATACAATACATTTTAAAGTTCCGAGAGAATCACTAAGAAACCTTATAATTTTACCGATTTGAATAAAACGTAGTATTGAGGTAGTCAGAAACGAGTGAAAGGATATACAATACATTTTAAAGTTCCGAGAGAATCACTAAGAAACCTTATAATTTTACCGATTTGAATAAAACGTAGTATTGAGGTAGTCAGGAACGAGTGAAAGGATATACAATACATTTTAAAGTTCCGAGAGAATCACTAAGAAACCTTATAATTTTACCGATTTGAATAAAACGTAGTATTGAGGTAGTCAGAAACGAGTGAAAGGATATACAATACATTTTAAAGTTCCGAGAGAATCACTAAGAAACCTTATAATTTTACCGATTTGAATAAAACGTAGTATTGAGGTAGTCAGGAACGAGTGAAAGGATATACAATACATTTTAAAGTTCCGAGAGAATCACTAAGAAACCTTATAATTTTACCGATTTGAATAAAACGTAGTATTGAGGTAGTCAGAAACGAGTGAAAGGATATACAATACATTTTAAAGTTCCGAGAGAATCACTAAGAAACCTTATAATTTTACCGATTTGAATAAAACGTAGTATTGAGGTAGTCAGAAACGAGTGAAAGGATATACAATACATTTTAAAGTTCCGAGAGAATCACTAAGAAACCTTATAATTTTACCGATTTGAATAAAACGTAGTATTGAGGTAGTCAGAAACGAGTGAAAGGATATACAATACATTTTAAAGTTCCGAGAGAATCACTAAGAAACCTTATAATTTTACCGATTTGAATAAAACGTAGTATTGAGGTAGTCAGAAACGAGTGAAAGGATATACAATACATTTTAAAGTTCCGAGAGAATCACTAAGAAACCTTATAATTTTACCGATTTGAATAAAACGTAGTATTGAGGTAGTCAGAAACGAGTGAAAGGATATACAATACATTTTAAAGTTCCGAGAGAATCACTAAGAAACCTTATAATTTTACCGATTTGAATAAAACGTAGTATTGAGGTAGTCAGAAACGAGTGAAAGGATATACAATACATTTTAAAGTTCCGAGAGAATCACTAAGAAACCTTATAATTTTACCGATTTGAATAAAACGTAGTATTGAGGTAGTCAGAAACGAGTGAAAGGATATACAATACATTTTAAAGTTCCGAGAGAATCACTAAGAAACCTTATAATTTTACCGATTTGAATAAAACGTAGTATTGAGGTAGTCAGAAACGAGTGAAAGGATATACAATACATTTTAAAGTTCCGAGAGAATCACTAAGAAACCTTATAATTTTACCGATTTGAATAAAACGTAGTATTGAGGTAGTCAGAAACGAGTGAAAGGATATACAATATCTACATTTTAAGGTTCCGAGAGAATTACTAAGAAAGCTTATAATTTTACCGATTTGAATAAAACGTAGTATTGAGGTAGTCAGAAACGAGTGAAAGGATATACAATACATTTTAAAGTTCCGAGAGAATCACTAAGAAACCTTATAATTTTACCGATTTGAATAAAACGTAGTATTGAGGTAGTCAGAAACGAGTGAAAGGATATACAATACATTTTAAAGTTCCGAGAGAATCACTAAGAAACCTTATAATTTTACCGATTTGAATAAAACGTAGTATTGAGGTAGTCAGAAACGAGTGAAAGGATATACAATATCTACATTTTAAGGTTCCGAGAGAATTACTAAGAAAGCTTATAATTTTATCGATTTGAGTAAAACATAGTATTGAGGTAGTCAGGAACGAGTGAAAGGATATACAATACATTTTAAAGTTCCGAGAGAATCACTAAGAAACCTTATAATTTTACCGATTTGAATAAAACGTAGTATTGAGGTAGTCAGGAACGAGTGAAAGGATATACAATACATTTTAAAGTTCCGAGAGAATCACTAAGAAACCTTATAATTTTACCGATTTGAATAAAACGTAGTATTGAGGTAGTCAGAAACGAGTGAAAGGAAATACAATATCTACATTTTAAGGTTCCGAGAGAATTACTAAGAAAGCTTATAATTTTACCGATTTGAGTAAAACATAGTATTGAGGTAGTCAGGAACGAGTGAAAGGATATACAATACATTTTAAAGTTCCGAGAGAATCACTAAGAAACCTTATAATTTTACCGATTTGAATAAAACGTAGTATTGAGGTAGTCAGAAACGAGTGAAAGGATATACAATACATTTTAAAGTTCCGAGAGAATCACTAAGAAACCTTATAATTTTACCGATTTGAATAAAACGTAGTATTGAGGTAGTCAGAAACGAGTGAAAGGATATACAATACATTTTAAGGTTCCGAGAGAATCACTAAGAAACCTTATAATTTTACCGATTTGAATAAAACCTAGTATTGAGGTAGTCAGGAACTAGTGAAAGGATATACAATACATTTTAAAGTTCCGAGAGAATCACTAAGAAACCTTATAATTTTACCGATTTGAATAAAACGTAGTATTGAGGTAGTCAGAAACGAGTGAAAGGATATACAATACATTTTAAAGTTCCGAGAGAATCACTAAGAAACCTTATAATTTTACCGATTTGAATAAAACGTAGTATTGAGGTAGTCAGAAACGAGTGAAAGGATATACAATACATTTTAAAGTTCCGAGAGAATCACTAAGAAACCTTATAATTTTACCGATTTGAATAAAACGTAGTATTGAGTTAGTCAGAAACGAGTGAAAGGATATACAATACATTTTAAAGTTCCGAGAGAATCACTAAGAAACCTTATAATTTTACCGATTTGAATAAAACGTAGTATTGAGGTAGTCAGGAACGAGTGAAAGGATATACAATACATTTTAAAGTTCCGAGAGAATCACTAAGAAACCTTATAATTTTACCGATTTGAATAAAACGTAGTATTGAGGTAGTCAGAAACGAGTGAAAGGATATACAATACATTTTAAAGTTCCGAGAGAATCACTAAGAAACCTTATAATTTTACCGATTTGAATAAAACGTAGTATTGAGGTAGTCAGGAACGAGTGAAAGGATATACAATACATTTTAAAGTTCCGAGAGAATCACTAAGAAACCTTATAATTTTACCGATTTGAATAAAACGTAGTATTGAGGTAGTCAGAAACGAGTGAAAGGATATACAATACATTTTAAAGTTCGAGAGAATCACTAAGAAACCTTATAATTTTACCGATTTGAATAAAACGTAGTATTGAGGTAGTCAGAAACGAGTGAAAGGATATACATATCTACATTTTAAGGTTCCGAGAGAATTACTAAGAAAGCTTATAATTTTACCGATTTGAGTAAAACATAGTATTGAGGTAGTCAGGAACGAGTGAAAGGATATACAATACATTTTAAAGTTCCGAGAGAATCACTAAGAAACCTTATAATTTTACCGATTTGAATAAAACGTAGTATTGAGGTAGTCAGGAACGAGTGAAAGGATATACAATACATTTTAAAGTTCCGAGAGAATCACTAAGAAACCTTATAATTTTACCGATTTGAATAAAACGTAGTATTGAGGTAGTCAGGAACGAGTGAAAGGATATACAATACATTTTAAAGTTCCGAGAGAATCACTAAGAAACCTTATAATTTTACCGATTTGAATAAAACGTAGTATTGAGGTAGTCAGAAACGAGTGAAAGGATATACAATACATTTTAAAGTTCCGAGAGAATCACTAAGAAACCTTATAATTTTACCGATTTGAATAAAACGTAGTATTGAGGTAGTCAGAAACGAGTGAAAGGATATACAATACATTTTAAAGTTCCGAGAGAATCACTAAGAAACCTTATAATTTTACCGATTTGAATAAAACGTAGTATTGAGTTAGTCAGAAACGAGTGAAAGGATATACAATACATTTTAAAGTTCCGAGAGAATCACTAAGAAACCTTATAATTTTACCGATTTGAATAAAACGTAGTATTGAGGTAGTCAGGAACGAGTGAAAGGATATACAATACATTTTAAAGTTCCGAGAGAATCACTAAGAAACCTTATAATTTTACCGATTTGAATAAAACGTAGTATTGAGGTAGTCAGAAACGAGTGAAAGGATATACAATACATTTTAAAGTTCCGAGAGAATCACTAAGAAACCTTATAATTTTACCGATTTGAATAAAACGTAGTATTGAGGTAGTCAGGAACGAGTGAAAGGATATACAATACATTTTAAAGTTCCGAGAGAATCACTAAGAAACCTTATAATTTTACCGATTTGAATAAAACGTAGTATTGAGGTAGTCAGAAACGAGTGAAAGGATATACAATACATTTTAAAGTTCCGAGAGAATCACTAAGAAACCTTATAATTTTACCGATTTGAATAAAACGTAGTATTGAGGTAGTCAGAAACGAGTGAAAGGATATATAATACATTTTAAAGTTCCGAGAGAATCACTAAGAAACCTTATAATTTTACCGATTTGAATAAAACGTAGTATTGAGGTAGTCAGGAACGAGTGAAAGGATATACAATACATTTTAAAGTTCCGAGAGAATCACTAAGAAACCTTATAATTTTACCGATTTGAATAAAACGTAGTATTGAGGTAGTCAGGAACGAGTGAAAGGATATACAATACATTTTAAAGTTCCGAGAGAATCACTAAGAAACCTTATAATTTTACCGATTTGAATAAAACGTAGTATTGAGGTAGTCAGGAACGAGTGAAAGGATATACAATACATTTTAAAGTTCCGAGAGAATCACTAAGAAACCTTATAATTTTACCGATTTGAATAAAACGTAGTATTGAGGTAGTCAGAAACGAGTGAAAGGATATACAATACATTTTAAAGTTCCGAGAGAATCACTAAGAAACCTTATAATTTTACCGATTTGAATAAAACGTAGTATTGAGGTAGTCAGAAACGAGTGAAAGGATATACAATACATTTTAAAGTTCCGAGAGAATCACTAAGAAACCTTATAATTTTACCGATTTGAATAAAACGTAGTATTGAGGTAGTCAGAAACGAGTGAAAGGATATACAATACATTTTAAAGTTCCGAGAGAATCACTAAGAAACCTTATAATTTTACCGATTTGAATAAAACTTAGTATTGAGGTAGTCAGAAACGAGTGAAAGGATATACGACATATTTTTATGATTTCGTGAGAATTCCTATAAACCCTTATAGTTTTTCCGATTTAAAAAAAAATTTGCAAGGAGGTAGCTGAGTACCAATAATAAAATGTGATACATTTTTAAGGTTTCCTAAAATTAATTAGGAACCCATTTAGTTTTACTGATTTGAATAAAATTTTCTATGGAGATAGCTATAAACTATAGTTAAAGATATAGGATACATATTTTATAGTTCCGTTAGTATCTTTAAGAACCCTTATAATTATCTAAATTTCGTTGAAATTTGTATAAGTTGTTCTTATTCGCACAGAATGATAGCTAAAAACCAATGTAGGCATATATGTTACATTTTTTAGGGTTCCATAAAGTGAATTTTAGATTTATCGTATGGAAACGATCACGTATCTTTTTGCACATATTCATATTCACCTTTTTTTACAACAATTTTAGCAAAGAAATCATAGTCATTGAAGTAGCTGTTTCTGAGAAAAATTACTTAAAACGTTTTTTTTTTAAATTGACAATGTTTCAACCTTGCGACCTTACTGAAGGTCGTATGTCACATCATGTCCCCTAAGCCACTCACGAAATGCGGCCAGTCGCATGCTAGCATTTGTGCGTGAACGTCACGCCTCTCGTGCTAATTCGCGCTGCACGCGCGGTTATTGACTTTCCAAGGAAGTTTTTATAAGTGTTATGTTTACAATATTGACGTTTTTCAAATTAAGATTGATTGTGATTAACATTGAAGTGTTTAATAACAATTCCTTTAGCTGCTATCGGATATGAAAACGTGATTTATTGTTGGGGGTTTGCAGAGGTGACATTACTGTAGCTCTAAAACTTTACAGTGGAACTTGACTCTGACAGTCAATAATCGGCAAGTACGCAAGTAATATTGCGTGTTGTTTACGCGATAATTTGTCTTACTTTGCCTTGTTCGTTTAAAGGTGAGTGGAACACATGAAATCAGCGATAAATTTAATAATAATATCGGCGACCTTTACATCACTGACAACATCAAGTGTCATTTGTAGGTAAGTGATTAGATAAGCTTTTTAAAAATAATTTGTCACTTACCCGGGTATGCTGCGTGGCGTGCGGGCGCTGTCAGGTTAGGCATTTAGTAGGGTTTTGTCTATATTATTTATAAATATATTTTCAATGTAGTATTATTGTTATAGTTACTTTTGCAAAGATGTTCTAAGAAAGGAGGAGATTATGAATATTTGCGAAAAGATGCATGATCGATTCCATCGTGTATAGATTACAATAAAATTTGGCATAAAGATAGCTGAAAATTGTTATAAGGAGATATAAATTTTTAGTTTTGTGAAGATTACTGAAACCCTTGTAATTTAATTGATTTCAATAGAATTTGGTACTTGTGTAGTTGAAAAATAGTGAAAGGATATACAATACATTTGAAGGGTTTTGTAAAAACTACTACGAACTCTTATAGACTTACTAATTTAAAAAAAAATTTGAATGGAAATGTCTGGAAGGTAATTAACATATGGAATACATATTAATAGGTTGTCGTAACTATCACTAAAAACCCTTACAGTTTTACCAATTTCGTTAAAATTTACTCAAATTATTATTATTAGCACACACACACAGAGAGAGAGAGAGCGTTTAAAGTGATTTATAGCTCTGTGGTTGTGTTCTGTGAGATTAATAAGCACCCTCATAATTTGAGCGGTTTCAATGAAATCTGGCTTGTAATATCGTAAGCCAAGGAAAAGAATTTAGCCTACATTATTTTTGGAATTCCACGTTTAAAGGTTCAATGAAATTTACTAAAAATATAATTCTACTAATTTTGCTGAAATATTATGTTTTTGTCCTAAAGGACATATAATTCTGAAGGGCATATAAATATAATAATACCATTAAAATTCTGTGCATTTAAAGACGAGACTGGAATAAACCACGAGCAAATGTGTGATCGAGGGCGTACTCCATATGAGAGCTAGCAGGGAAAATGTGATGTTATAGTTATATGATGTGATATATAATATGTAAATAAAAAATAAATCCATACCAACGATACAATCGAAATACACGAGAGAAGTTTAGCCCATGCGGGTAACCCGTGGACGGTAACTTAGTTGTACAATAAAATCATTAGAATACTTAGTTTCAATTTTATTATTATATTATGGGAGCTGCAGCTCTCACGGTTTATACTAAGCAAGGACACATGAAGATCTGGACATGTATCACGTTTATTTCACGGATCGGAACGAAATATAAGGCTTCACAAAGGCAATAAGTGGAATTTGTATAGCGCGCTCGCGTGTTAATTTGTGCAACCGTGTTCGGTAGAAGTGTCAGCGGCCGGCGACAGCTAAGTACGTATGCGCTCTATTCAGCGAATCGCACAAGCGGACGGCCGCGAGAGGCCTTAGGTGTAAGTACTGAAAGACGGTTTTCTTCAATATTTCAATTTTAAATTGTCTTTATTTTATAAGTTATAAAATAATACTTGAAATACGTCATAATTTTTTGCGAATTTGCTCTTTACTGCTTGTTCGGAAGGCAGTTTTCTCTCAAGAAGAACGACCATGAAACTCAAAGGTATCTATTTTCTAATTTTATCATTCATAGCCAAAACAAATTTAAAACCATTAATGATCGAAATAGCCCAGTAAGAATTCAAGTCGCTTATGCCCATGGATATTTGTCTTCTAAATATTGGGAAGTTGTGTAATACCCATTTTTTACTGAGTGGTTTTTTAATAAATCTCTTAAATATAGGTAGGAATAAATCTTATATATCCATAGGGACCTTATGAAACATGGGCACACAGAGCCCTTTAAATGAATTTGTAACTGTTCAGTCGACTAACACGTAAAGTAATTTTTGATTTCTAGTATTGAGTTTTGTCGATCAGTATTTCTTTAATTTTTTTTAATTAGTTGAGATGCCAGAGTTAAGATTCCAATTTACTTAAACTTATTTCTAAGAGATACACGAAGTTCGAGCTTGTAAATCGCACTAACGGCCCGTTTTTGCATAATGTAAATTCTATGATTATCTGTGGCATTTCCCCAGAGCAAGATGTCATATGATAATAGATTATGGAAACAGCCAAAATAAACTAATATAGTCGTTTTGGCTTCTGATAAATTTCATATTTTTTGACTGCATAGGCGGCAGAAGCTTTTTCGCTAATTTACTGATATGAGGAACCTATTGAAGCCTGTTATCTAAAGTGATTCCCAGGAACACGGTAGCATTAACGAAATTCTTCGTTACCTACTGAAATATTTCCGGATTCATGTCATACATTTGGAAGTGAGCATTTTTTACATTTTTTATCGTTTCATTAAGAAATATGTTATTTGCAGTAAACCATTTCTCTATCTTAGAGTCACATCGTGATAAGTAGATTGTTGTCTTTTAATTTTGGATAACAAAGAAATGTCATCTGCAAACAGTACTGTCTCATGAACATCCTTAACAAGCCTAGGTAAGCCATTTATGCACACTAAAAAAAAGAAAGGGACCAAGAATTGATACCTGTGGTACACGTATCTGGACTACATGATCTAATGCTATTGACATCAACCTATCTGAACTCCGTTACTCAAATATGATTTCAGAAGGTCAAGTGCGTGGCCTATTACTCCATAGTGACGCAGTTTCCTGATCAGAGTTTCATGATAAACACAACCAAATGCCTTGGACAGATCATAAAATACGTCAATTGCATCTCACGGATCCTCCTAGGCTCCAAAACTTTATTATTCAAGCTCAACGCCAGCATCGATTGTTGAACTGTCCCGAGTAAAACCGAACTCTATTAAACTTTAATTTATTAGTATAAAAATGTACTTACAACTAATTTAGGATTAATTTTTCAAAAGTTTTGCTAAGTGACAGTAGTATAGATATGGGTCTTGTTATTGTGGTTTGATGCATTACCGCCTTTAAATAACGGAATCACTTTACTTTCCTTCATCAAATCGGAAAACACACCTTTATCTAAACACTTATTAAAGGTAAACGCCAAATGTGGTGCAATTTAATCTATAATGGAGTTTACAATCATAATACAAACACTATGAAGATCAGTAGTTCTCTTCATGTCTGAAGATTTGAATGTTTTGATAACCTCTTAGGAATTTACATATTTAAATTCTAAATTAATATTACAAGTTAGACTATTTTTCTTCAGTAATGAATCGGCAAGAGTGGGAGATGAGTTAAGAGACCTGGTAGTTAAAACAGGTATGTCGGTAAAGAACCTATCGAAGGCCTTTGCAACCTTCTTCATTCAATCAACTGTCTTCATTCAAGGTTTTGTCATCTAACTTAAGTTCGAAGTCAATAATTCGGCCCTTAATTCTTCCAGTTTCGTTCTTTATGACACCCCAAATCAGTTTCATAACATTATTGCTATTTTTTATTTTATTATTTACATACCCGCCTTTAGCCGCGATGCAAACAGGTTTAAAAAAATTTGAATATTTTTTTACATATTTAGTAAAGCTTTCGCTATTTTTAAAAGTCCATTCGTCATAATGCACGTACAGTTTCTACTTTTATGAATTCCCACTGTTATAATATTTATTTCGATATGTTAGTACGGTACGTATAACTGTTTGTAGTTTTTTCATATTCACAATGACTAATCTTTTTGACGTGCCATATATATATGTATACTAATATGTCTGATAATTAGGTAGAGGAAACATGTTTTTTTTTAATTCGTTTTTCATGGTATATCTGCATTTTCCTAAACAAGGATAGCTTCTGGAATTTCAGTACGCAGTAATTATCTAGTAGGAACTTCTTTGTCTGACGTCTATCCAAGAAAACAATTTCAATGCAAGCAATGTCTGTCTGTTTGTGACAGACACTTTTTCTACAAACGTTTGATATATAAATTAGACATTCGACACAAAGGTAACCCAAACACGTCAATTTCGTACAAATTCATTTCGTCATGCTATACTTTGTAAGCCATTTTTCTTCTACGATGGTAAAGAATTCCTAAATTACATTAAAAAAGTGGGAGTTCAACTCAAGTAGAAAGGATTCCGTCCGCTGAATATTTGTCATATATTTTTTAATGTGACTCAAATTTGTTTGTGGCAAAAGAATATATGTATGGCTCCCAATTGTAGAGGGAGATTGCTGACTATATTGTCTTGTTGTTGTTGTTAAATTCTGTATTGTCGTATATTATTGAATACGTATACTAAGACTGAGTGATAGAAGGTATTTTGTCGTTTCTTAAGATTTCACAGAACAAAGACGTGAAGTAACAGCTTTCGTTGTCACGTTTTGTGCAGTGAGTGGGAGTTACCATGGCCTACTTTCCTTTCCGTCAGTCCACTCACCCTTTCTTAGTTAAAGGCCCCATTAATCAACCCATTCCATCCTGCATCAGATATCCTATTCCTTTCTAAGAGGCCAACAATGCACTTGATTTAACTCATCCGAGGTTGCGAGTGTCCATGGGCACCGGTGACCACTTACCCTCAGGTGGCTTGCTTGCTCGTTAACTCTTCGAAATGCCATGAAAAAATAGATATGAAAAATATAAGCATTGTGTTGTGTTGAGTGAGGTGTTAATTCGCGAAAATCCATAGTAGACGCTTGCCTGCAACATGCATTAACATGCAGCATGCAACCCACCGCTGACCCTCGAATTTGCCTCTCCACTACGAATCTCTATCCAAAGAATTGAATATTGATTCCAGAGGATTGACAGATATCGAACACCTAAGCAAGTGTTATTTATTTTTTATAATTATCTTAGTTCGCTAACCGTTAAATTGTTAATTCTACGTACGTTTCATGCCAACCAGGCACATCCTCAGGAAATTGCCGACAGTCAATTCCTGAAGATGTTGCCGCTTCACTGGCAGCGCAACAAAAGATTGCTTCTCAATTGTTCTACACTAGACGATTCTAAATCTTTCCTTAATTTTGGCTATATAAGCGGGGAAGATGGCCCGAACTTTAGTTCTATTTGAGCTACCGAGGTGACAACTTCAACAAGCGATATTCTAGCGACCTGCTAGTGTCGCCAATTTGCTTTCTGACTTTGTGTGCATCTTGAGTGCTTATTGATTATATTTTGTTATTGAGTTTATTACCTATTTGTTTGATGTTTAATGATGATTTCAGTGATGAAAGAGTTTAATATAAAGAGGCATCACTTAACTAAGCATCCTATCCTTCACTCACTGACAGGACAAATAAGAAAAGACAAAATCTAGAACTTATCGCAAATTTGGAATAACAGCAGCAAATATTTCATAAACAAAGAACACAACTTGATAATGTTGTGAAAGCTACTTTTATAGTTAGTTCTAAATTGGCAAAGTCATTAAAACTATTTGTTAAAGGAGAATTTATTAAAGAGTGTATATTAAAAGTTTGTAGTATTTTGTGTACTGAAAAGAAAAATGAATTTAAAACAATTAGTTTGTCAAGACGAACTGTTGTCCGACGCAAAAACGATGGATAATGATATAAAAACAACATTGACTGACCATATGGCTGGCTTTGCTTATTTTCCATAGAATTAGGCGTGAGCACCGATTTGTCTGACTCAGCCAAACTAGCTATATTTATTCGAGTTGTTGATAAAGAATTCACTGTTACTGAGGAATTGCTTGCTTTACAGCCGCTCAAAGTAACCACTACAGCAGAGGACATTTTTAATGAAGTTCAAAAGGTATTCACAAGTTTTGGCTTGCCATGGTCAAACTTAGTGGGAGTATGTACAGATAGTGTACCTTTTATGGTCAGCTTACGTAAACGTGTCATAGGAATTTTGGAAGAAGAAGGAACTGAATTAAATGTGCAAAAAAAAATTATTTGATAGTTAATGCAATGAAGCATTATCCACCAACAAAACTATGTTCAAAGTCCATTCGACTCCAGAATATTATGAATGTGGTAGTAAAAACCATCGATTTCATACAATCCCGAGGGCTTAACCATCGTCAGTTCAAGGCGTTTTTGTATGAAATATCAACTGAATGTGATGACGTAACATATTATTGTGTAGTCAGATGGCTAAGCAAAGGGAAAATGCTGAAACTGTTTTACGACTTTAGAAATGAGATAGCAGATTTTATTCAAATAAAGAATCCATTATCTGAATTGGGTGACCCAAAATTGATATGGGACTTAGCATTTCTGGTCAACCTTACAGGCTATTTGAATGAAATAAATTTGAAAGTTTAAAAACAAGGACATTTAGTAAATGATTTCTACAGCCATTTGAAAGCGTTTCAGAATAAAATCCGTTTGTGGAAGGCACAGATGTTGTCTGGTAACAGTTACCATTTCACCACGCTCTCTGCGTATGAAAATATTGCTTATGCTCAATACGCTGAAGAACTCAAGTTACTGTCAAAGCAATTTTCGAACAGATTTAGCGATTTCACAAACACGGAAGATTGTTTCAATTTATTTCCTACTCCAACGAATAGTAATGTACGAAATGCTCCAATACACTTGCAAATGGAGCTGATCAAGATTCAAGAAAACTTACTCCAAAATCTAAGTTTGAAGACGTGGATCTGTGCTATTTCTACAAAAAATACCTCGAAGAAGACCATTTT
Source organism: Eumeta japonica (assembly GCA_005406025.1). NCBI lineage: Eukaryota > Metazoa > Arthropoda > Insecta > Lepidoptera > Psychidae > Eumeta > Eumeta japonica. The sequence continues at coordinate 178,489 of BGZK01000833.1, read as the reverse complement.
CTGCAGCTTAGAGATAAATTTGTGCGTTTGGCAAATGCGAACAGTTCTTTTCAATGATGAAAGATAATAAATAAAACATCATACAAGGCTGACTGACAATAATAAAACTTTCGTAGTTTGTAGTAATTTTCACGCTTTAATTATAATGTTGTACCTATTTTTTTCATTTTATTTTGTTATTTTAATAACATTGTCGTATTATTCATGTCTGAAATCTATCGCTAAAAATTATGAACACTAATATAAAATGCACCACTTTTGAAAGCGGCCGGCGAAAGTATTTGCACACTAAAGTTTGGACCACAACATGTCGAAGGTTACCCATACCTGGTTTAGACTATAAACGTGATAGATAGTCAATTTGTCACAGTATAACGCAAGGAACTCTGCCGCTCCGAATTACCTGCGAATGATGCAATGCGTTGGCTCAACGCTCCCTGACCCTCCCTTCTTCTCCCTCGCGTTCCTATTTTACGTCATTGCGACTATTTCGTGGCTAACTTCACAGCGGCAGAGTTTCGCGCGTTGTACTGTACCCGACTACGAATTCTTACGATTTTATCAGGCTTCGTTTGTATACAATGTTTTTCGGTTCCCGTGTCGGAAGAAACTACACTGTTATAATATATGAATTTTATATCATCTTATAGATAGGTGCTTGTCTTGTTGGTTAATAATTAACATATTATTTGTTGCATTTGTTTTCGTGAAATAATTAATTAAAACATTACGTATGATCTCTCTAACAAAACGCCTTTTATAGATCCGTCTCTGAGTTTTCAAGTGTTATTTAACTGAGACAAAAAATAATAACCATAGAGAAGTTGTAAAAAAAATATTGATACTTTTATGCGAATTATTAGCACGGGTCCGCCTGGAAAAATAATATTTTATTGTAATAAAAAAGTATTGTTTTTAGTAATGAAGGATGTAAACGAAAAAAAATATGTGACAACAAACTAACAAAATATAACTAGAAGTTTAGATTTTTTTTAAATTTTCAGTTGTGTTTGTAATTTTTCTGTAGCTTTAGTAACAACAAAGCTTTATGGAGTTTACAGGGTGCGCTTGCAATAAACATATAGTTTAGAACATTCTTAGAGGTGATTTAGATGTTGTTGTATGTAGTAAGATAAATAAAACACTGATTTCGTAACCATGTTTAAAACATATATTTATAACAATCATAAAGGTAACTTTGTAATTTATTTAAGACTAAATAAATGTTACTGATCTACATTTTTTTGATCGTAGTGATGGATGGAGATCAGTAATATAATTTTAACAAACAATAACACTTTTTATTGCACATTCAAAATCTTATATGTCATATATTTTTTTAACATTTTCTAAGATTTATTGTAACGATTAGTAGTTACTAAGAAGTTACAATGTGATTTCTTATTCAGTCTCTGCGATAGGTTTAACTATTATGGTCTTTGTCTTGCTCATTAAAATATTGAATTTAAAATGATGAGCCAGAATTCATAGTTTAATAGTTAATCCTTGTTCATTTTTCTTTTACAAGTTTTCATTTAATTTTCTGTTTTTATTGTCAAAACAATATGAATAGCATATATTTTGAAGTTTTTATTTTGCATTGTTATTTATAACGAAATAAACACATCTGTGTTAGTGATAAAAAAAAATCATAAGTAAATTATAATGTTCTACTGCAATATTTTTAAAACAAACAAAATTTGTCAATTTCTTTACAAATATTTCCTCACACCGATATAAATAATAGGGGCTGTTTTTGTAAATTAATTCTTTACTTTACGAACCTATAGAAAGTGTTGAAGATTCCCTACAGACTGTAGTAAACATTGACTGTCGTCCATATTTATGAACGACGCTATGCCTCCGCTTGCGTAATGGCTGTTCTCTCGGCGTGGATTTTCAATGTGGCCAGTTTGAAAATAGTGGCAAACAACGTAAGCGAACGCACAGCGTCGTCCATAAGCACGCATGTATATCCCACTACTGCTAAGAGATTTAAAATGTAAATGTTTTTTTTACAATTTTCATCATTTATATAAAGCAAATTTAACGCCTATAAAATAGTTAACTAACAAAAAATCAATGCTGGAATCCGCCAACCATCGGCAAGAAGCCGTCGTCCTGTTGCTGATGCAGCAGAGGCTCGGGCTCGTAGGTGTGCGCGCCCTTGTACTCTACAGGTTGTTCGGTCGGCGCTCCTATCTTGTGCACGACGGCGTTGAAGCCGTTCTTGTCGTCGGCTTCGTATTCGACCACCCTTTTGGTGCCGTCCGTCTCGACTAGCGTGTACGTACCTGAAAATTCGTAATAGCATCAATGCGCCCACACATGTTTCGTGGTGCAATTATGCTAACTTCAATGATGTCGATTTGGATTCGAGTCGTATACGAACTCCTTTTTCGCATAATAGAATAGAAGTGAAGTCGAAACTACATCATTCCGTCAATCGGTGCGTTACGGATGATCAGTTTTCTGTCAAATGTGTGAAATGAAATTGATTTTCGGCATAGATCCACGCAAAGTACCTAATGCTGCGCGTGAATCATGTGCGCAAAGTGTAATTCGTGTTATAAGTTAAAACGGTTCGATTTCACATATCAATGATCAAGGTGAGCGTGTTTACTTAGTGTAAATGTGACTATACGACAACACAAACTAAACGTATCGCTATAAAGCGCTTAACTGGGACAATGTTAATGCATTTTGCTACATGTCGCCTCCACATCGAATCGACAACGATTAAACGTCTATGACGTTATTGTGTTAGGCGACTGTGTACTGTGCCTAAAGGAGTACCCGAGCCATCATCCCACTGTATATATTCTAAACTACATTATTTTTTTCCACATTAAATAATCTGAGTTAAAGGATAGCGACAGACGGAAACGGACGGATGGATATTGATCGGATTCCGCACGCGTCGATCATAAAAATGAACGTTCTCTGGTTAGTTTGTTAACGGCATGGCCTTAACGGGTTACATTTGACAACGTTCTCTGGTTAGTTTGTTAACGGCGTGGCCTTAACGGGTTACCTTTGACCTTGTCGCCGTCGCGCGTCTCCCAGTGCTCCTTGTCGTCGCCGGTGTGCGGATCTTTCACCGAATAATCGAATGAATATTTCGGGTGCGACTGAAATTGTAATACAACATTAGTAGGCGGCTGTTGGTAAATCGTGAATATTAATCGATTTGTTGTTTTTTTTTCCAGATGTAAAGTGTTTTCATACATTTTTTTTCATTATCGCGGATGTTTTTACGTCGTGCAACACGTCACGATTAGTGTTGTCGAATACCGCCCTAGATCAAGTTCTCAAATTAATATGTACATACCTCATCGAAAAGGTAGGAAGTTATGCACCTGCTAAGCTGCTTGGAATTATTAAGATATTGTTCATTATTTTTCCGTATTTCTTGTTCTAATATTTTGTTGATTTCAATAATATGGATTTTGTACGTAATTATAGTGTTGTTCCTTCCATTTTGCTATTTATCGACAAAGTTCGATATTCTATAACGATCTATTCAATATTAATGATAAAATTCTTAAATAATAACACCGTGTGTTTGATGGCCCTGATTGTTAAAATAATGTCAAAATTTTTTTCCCGATTAATATTGTTTATTGCATTTGCGTATAGTAATATCTATACGTGCAACAGTTATTTCCCGTAATAATTAAAATTAAATATATAACGAAATAAAAACGAAAAGGAAAATAATATTTAATTCGTTGTATATCCTATGCAATTACTTTAAAAATAATTAAGTGGAGCGCTAACGTGTTGCGATTTATTACGTTTTTAAAACTGAGACTCCTAAGAATTACATGACCAGCGGATAAAGCAACATTTATTCAAATAACAAAGCACTATTTTGATCTAAGCGTGTTTCAGCAATTTCGGTAACGGAGGAGCAACTCCATCACGAAGAACACACCAGAACATAAAATGGTACACGTAATCCACGTGCATACCACACGATCCAAATTGCCATCGGGATTGAATCGGCGGCGATACAAGATCTTGCATTATAAATAAAAATAAAGATGGCGCCTAACAGATAAAGATGGCGCGTAACAGAAAAACGTTATATTGCTATAAAATTTCTCCCATACGCCGATAAAGAAGTTTCACTTCAAAAAGGTTTTGCATTAGACGCTACGTTTTCGGAAGACGTTTCGTCACTACGTTTGATCAGATTCAAAAATAATTTAAACACCTCACAATCAGAGCACGTAAACATCGACTGATATGCACTCGAGTTGTCGAATGAAGGCGCATCGTCTGTACATATAATGAAAATGTAGAAGTCGGTGTGGCTGTACGTTGAAGGCGTGTATAAAAAATTGAGGGGCGATAAGACAAATGTAATAAAAGAGAAAAAAGGTTTAAAATTTCTTGCTTGTCTGTCTGTGTGTTCGTTCGTGCACGTCTCTGGAATTATTGAATCGATTTCAATGCGGTTTTCACAGATAGATAAAGGTTAGCCTGGGTTAAAATATATAATAAATGTGAGGAAAAAGTTATGGAGCGGAGGTAGTGAGGTTGTATAATGTATAAAAATTCACAAATGAAAAGCTACATTATCCCAGAATAATATATTGCCTATATTTTATTTTAATACTAGTATTTGTCTTGGTTTCGTAGTCATCAGGATAGTAAGCGGTATCGGTATTGAGAGTGGGTTGAGGAAGCTGAATTGAGAGCCAGAACCGGGGTGGAAATTGAGATCGCGACAGGGATCTAAATCAATAACAGTACCGGAACCAGAGTTGAAAGCGGGTGCGAGGCCGGGACCTACAACAGGATCTTTTCATATATAAGATAAAAGAACATTCTATGTACGCGCTGGCGGAAAGCTAGAACTATAATATTTAGAATTGAAACAAGTGACGAGATTTATATTTTCATTTATGACATTCATACATGTCAAGAAAGTGGGGTGCGAATTAGCGAAATCGATTTAACACAAACCGTCGCGAAAATATATTGTGTGCTGTGAAAACAAATTATATGCGTCGCGATATTTCAAATTATAGGCCCGTGCTTGAAATTGTTAAATTGATAAAGCGGAAAATGGTCACGGTTTCTCGGTTCATAGAAAAATGTTTCTTTGAAATATTCCGTACCCCCAAGTGCTTAAAACTACATTTTAGCAGTCTCTTCGCCTGTTTAAAAGAAGAATGTTAACAATTTAAATTTTTAAAATGTTCATCTTAGCCGTTACACGTTTTGATGGTTGCGGTTGTTAAAAGAAAATTACTCAGTATTAAATTAATTCTATAGTGGTTGCAATATTTTTCATATCGAAAATCAGCCTCGGAATATTATTGACTCGTAAACTGATGTAAAAAGAATAAAGTAACATATAAGCTTAGACGAATAGTAAAATATAGAAATTTCTATTCACATTAATTCTAGGCCGAGATCTGACTACGTTGACGTTATAATCATCACGATATCTCACATGATAATCCAAGTCGAACTCGTCGCCGTGGTGGTCGTGGTGGGCCCCGTCGAACAGGCCGTGCGTGTCGAACTCTTCGAACTGGCAGCGGCACGCCGACGCCAGCAGCAGCAGCAGCAGCGGCACGGCGCACGACGACCTCTGTCGGCGGGCGAAAGTGTACACTGGAGATTGTATCTTAAAGCGTAAAGCGAGTAGTAGGGCGGTGGCGGCAGCGAGCCTGTCGATGCGAGTCGGAAGGTGTTCGGCTTCGAGCGAATCGATCGATGAGTTTTGCATTTGAATCAAATCGAGTCGCTTTTTAAGCGTCCCGGAGTGCGAGTTTAAGCCGTCGGTCACGGCCGCTGTAAACAGCTCTCGAGCCATAAGCGGTCCGGTGGCGGACCCATTCTGTAAACTTAAAGCGACACCGTCGCTATAGTTACGTCGCCAACATTGCGTGAAGGCGAGAAGGACCTCGGTTTTAAGTTATATGGGCGTCGTAACGGTGTCGCCTTTAAAGTCCTTTAAAGTTTACAGAATCGGTCTGCGGTCATATGTATCCTGTTTCGAGTCTAAAGGTGTACAGTTCAAATCGTTTAGTTTTTGTTAATATTTAAGAATATGTAGGCATGCTTTCAAATATAAAAACAAAATGAAACAAATTCAACGGAAAGTGGGTATTTCATAACGTAAATCTCCGAGATTTTTGCTTCTGAATTCGCGTAAAATAGTATTAAGAACTTCCGTTACACTAATTTTAAGATAAAATAGCGATATTATAAATGTTATAAAATGATGGTACAGTAGCTTAGTTTTTAAATTTAATTGAAATTGTTAGTGAGTCGTATGATATTAAAAAAATAATCTGCTACGAATGTTTTGAGGAAAGCCGCTGTCTTGTGAGATCTAGAAAAATTTATCGCGAGTTTTGTATTACAGATGAGACACACGACAAATCTCATCATTTGAGAAATCTACGTTGTCTAGTTTATGTGACTGGTTGAGCTCGGGTACTAGAGAAAAACGAAATACACCTCGTATTTCGTTTTCGAGTAAACATGGTTCAGTGCCACTTCAGCACCAGATCTTGGGTTAGCACAGGGCCGGAGGGGGGGCCGCCGAAATCATTAATACGATATGGTTGAATAAAAAAAACTTGTTTTACAAAGCGCCTAGTAACCATCGCACGTTGTTCTGCGGGTTATTTATTTGATTTTAAAACGTCCAGTTGGTTTTTGAACAAATACTAAGGTTTCATTACGAAATGCGCTGCGTTCAACTGCAGCGCAGCAAATTTTTTGGCAACTAATCTAATGCCGGGAATTTTATTATAATTTAAATAATTTATTAATTTGATAACTAACGATAAAAAAAAGTATTTAAAAAATATTTATATTGGTTTCTTCAAAAATTTTTTCAAATTTTTGTTTTAATATTTTTTTTGAACAAAATAATCTTATGAAAAAGAATAATTTTATGACAATGAAAAAGTTATTAGTTAATAGGTAACGAAGAGTGCAAATCTATTAAAGGGATCTTATTGTCTTGGTCACAAAAAATACCGCTCATTATATATTTGTGAGCTTTTTTTAACAATTTATTTCAAATGCTGGAGGGAAGTGGTGCCACTCTCAAGTTTTTGACCCAATTTTAAAAAAATCGTGTATTTGGGGTTGGCATATTTAGATTTCTATATTTGCCACGGTGGTGCAAATTAATATAAATATTCGAACTTATTAATTTTATAAATATATAAACATAGTTAACATAATATTTTACGATAATTTTGAATATAATATGCATTCGAGTAATTTAATGTATACAATCTGTTAAACGTAGCTGGATAAAGTTTAGTTTTAACCAATTATGGTTAACTTTAAAGCAAATTGGCCAATTAAATTTCTCCTAACGTAAACCATAATTTGAGTGTGTTTTACATCATTTCCGTGTTTTCACTAGAGTTTATGTTTGTAAGAGCGTACGGATATGCGCGAGAGCAAGTCACGTGTAACTTATGTTGACGGCTATCGGTTGGTGATTGTACAGTCAAGTCTTTATTACATATATTAAAAATAATTATTTCCTTCGGGTATGTCAGCTTTCATATGATGCATAATAACTATATTAATTACAAATATTTTGTACTTGATATTTGAATGCAAATTAATAGAAATATTCTTAAAAAAAATTGCGTGAAAAGTAATTTAACATGAAGCAATAAAAATACACTAAACGTATGAAGTGTATTAGATAGAGTTTAACTAAGCCAATACAAGATATAAAAATATGGTTAACAGTAATTTCAATAAAAGGTCAAAATTTTAATAACACAGGCAGCGATGTAAATATTGTATATCCATATATATATTAAAGTAACGAAAACAAAGTTTCATACCATTTCATAACGTATCTGTTTCATATTTTCCATTTGGCAAAAATCAAACCTCAATATGATTTTTTTTGCTGATTACTTGTGCATAATTTTTTTAACTATGAAAAATAATTGTTTCACAGAGAACAGACGTTCAGAAATACAATTATTTCATAGATTTTATTATTATTTTACAAATGAAAAGAATACTTCTATACTTGATAGTACTCGCGGTGATATATAAACTAGATCGCGTGTGCGCACGCGATGAAAAATTCGTACGTCAATCTGTCGACTCTTTCTTTCCACGATGTTGCCACTTGATTTTTTTCACTTTCATTTTGCTAACGAACTGTCGCATGTCGGTACTGTAAACTGACTTTATAAAATGTCAACAAGTGTTCTATATCTTTACAAAATAGCTAATTGCACAAATTTTGAGTTTAGGTTCGTCTCTATGCCGATTTTGGAATTACAATCATAATAAATTTCAATATATTAAATAATAGTAAATACACTGATATGACTCTATCTACTACGACCTTATGAATATTATGCCATTAGGGTAATCTTGGAAAAAATAGTTTTGGTTTTCTATCAAAATGATGTATATGTATATATATCTTTCAAAAGGTTTCTAGATTGCGCAAATGTTCCGTCAGTTTCTAAACTTTTTAAAAGCTTTTTTAGTGAATTAGTTATATGTATTTATAAGACATTAAAAATATTTTTTTGAATTTTCGTTCAAACTTTACTTTTATATAAAGGTAATACGTAACATAATTCAGCCTGATACTAAAAAAAACTTTAACATGAGGATTTTCTGCATACTTTGAAATTAGTTTGGTTTACTCCCGATTGCGTCTTTACTGTTTAAATAAACTATAAAATATATCTGCATATATTAAAGGTTGTTACAAGTGTCGACGAACCTGTAGTCTGATTGAGTGTTGACGTGAGAATAAAAAATATTGATGCAAAGGATTTCCTTTAATTAACTTCATAATTGAAAATTATAATACTAATACTAGTATGCATAGATATATTTACTTTTAATTAAGAGAATAGTTTATGTCTATTGAAAATATTATAATTATATAATGGACAGTATTCAAAATAATAACTGAATAAAATAATATTACGTAAATTACTTACGATCACGGGGTGCACCATTTTGTTCGGGATGAAAAAGTGTAAAGATACAAACTCTTAGTGAACTTCACTCAACTGCGTTTGAAGTACGAATGCAAATTATTCGTTTCGAGCTTAACTTATATCCGAGAAATGCTTAATTCTATAGCCCACCAGCGTTGTCTCCCACCCGGTTTCGTGTAGCATACGATGTGGCAATTTGGACAAATTGAAATAGATCTAAAGTTTTTTTTTATATCATGCGTATATTAACGAAAGTTTTTTGTTTCAATCAATTGGATATAGACATTGAAAACACCTTATTGGAAATCCATATTATTACAGTATATTACTTAATTCCCTTGTACATTTCGTTACAGATATAAAGTTTTTTTTTGCATATTGTATTAACAAAACTTTTTTTTGTTTCAATTAATTTGATATAGACATTGAAAACACGTTATTGATAAATTCATATTATTATATACTATTTAATTCACTTGTACACCTCATAGAATTCTCTTAAGAGGAAACCGGTCCGAATGTATAGTATACATATAAACTAGCTTTTACCACAATTGACATAAATTTGAATTGATATAAAATAAATTCCTTCATTTTGTATGTCACCCCATCACGAAATCATGATCCCTATTGCTATTCCCTGTTATCGATTTTAATCCCAATTCTGTTCTCGATGTCACTTTCTTTCATCCTCGATTTCGATCGCGTTCTCGTTTTTAGTTCCGACTTCGGTCTTGATCTAAGGATATTCCGATTACATTCCCGATCCCGATTTAAATTTCGACCTGAATACTGCTTCTTATTCCCATTCCGGTCACGCTCTTGATTCTAATTTTGATCCCACACTCGATTTTGACATTGGTCTCATTTTCGATAACGATCTCGGTCTCGATTTTCATTCTATTTCTCGCCCTGTGTGCGATTTTGATTTTGATACCAGCCAAAGTTCTGATTTGTACAAAGACGTGGCAAATGCTAGTAGTATTAAAATAAAGTTTGAGTTATAATCATGGATCTATAAAAAAAGAAGATACACAGTCCCGTGCTCAAAAACGGCCGCAGTAAATAGCACTCTTTACATTCAGTGTAGTTTCCTCGCACCTTGCGTTACGATGTCGAAGTGTTCTATTAAAAAATGCAAAAATAACGCGTAAAAAGCTATGAAAAAGGATGGTATTTCTTGTTTTTGATGAGCAAAATTGAGCTTGTTTATAATAGGTGCTCGAGTATTCGATGAGTACTTTGTATTTCTTCACTTAAAATAGCATCAAAACCTGAGATATAAACCGACTTAAAAGAAGTAGACCTAAAGAACACCGGTATCGTATTTGTTGCGTTGTCACATTATTCGGTCGCTTAACAACAAAGACTTCTTGTACCAAAAGAATCGCGTTTTTAATTTTTTTCATTTATTATTGTTTTCTATTTTTATACAAACCTTATAATTATTTGTAAAGAAAAATTATACGATAGATTAAAATTATTTTAAAAAATCTATATTTATTATTTTTGAATTTGTCGAATTTAACAAATTAATAAATATTATTATTGTTATAAATATGTTAATATTTAATAAATCGCACCTTATTTTAATAATATGAGTAATAAGAAAGATTTGTATTAGTGTACTCTATACACCTTAGAAATTTCCTTCCTGTGTGTTTTCCCGATATTATAAAATAAGTTTTCATATCTACTATAGATGATAATTATATTAAGTTTTATTATACAGAAAAATAACCTAAAAAAACAATAATAAAGATTTAAAATAACGTTAATCCACTCCACCTATATTTTGTTTTGGAACAGTACGTGCAATTGTAAAGGAAAATGACTTATTGTCTTCTAATACCAAACTTATTAATACTAACATTAGGCTACGTTACGTCTATTATGGAGTGCTAGTGCTTACCTTCCGGCTCTATCATCAGACCCTAAAAATCACACATGGTGAGAGTACATTTCAAGACAAGTCTAACAAGCTCAAACACTACTAGGTTATGTTATTCCGTTATGGAGTTCCTGTGCCTGCCTTCCGGCTCCATCATCAGGTCAGTCCAATTATACCACATTTTTTGTAATGTCATCAGTCCTTGATAAATGTGCAAAGATTTCATTTAATCTAACGATTTACATAAAAAAAAAATTCTCTTTATACGAAATACGAATGACGGAAAATTGATTGTAAATCGCTTGAGAATAGCTATAGACCAGTTTTCGCTTTGACAGAGTAATTTTACGACGACTACTAATTTATTAGAATTTTTCTTTACATTATTAGCGTATTTGAGGTAAATTTAAATGGATGCGTTTCAGAATCAGCAAGATGCACAGTTTCATTGACCAAATAGTTCGGTCAGTGCTAATAGGAAATTTGGATATGTTTAAATTCCTATGAGCATGAATAAAACTATGAGATAAAAATTTCAGTTTGATTTGATTGTTAAGGAATTAATGAGATATTTAATTTAGGCGTATAATAATATAATTATCTTTCCCGTAACTATTATTTCTTTTTAAATACTATAATTATAGGACAAATAATGAATTATTTCGTTTATTTAAAATTCGATTTAATATTTTTAAAGTAATAACAGATAGAACTATTTTTTTCTTAATAAAAAACTGAAAATACTTTTTTAAACAGAAAATCATGATACATACCTTCGCGACTACTTTTGATTCGAAAAAGGGTATTTCAATTGATATCAATTTTTATTTGTAGACAAATTTTTTTCTGTGTTAGAATTTTTATATTGATAATTAGTCCACGCCTTCTATTTCTCACTACTTACCTTGAAACAAATGACGCTTTTGTCATTTTAAAGGGCGATAATTAGTCTATAACCTACATTAATCTTTCATTCGTCAAGTAAATAAAACAGATGTTTTAATTTTGTTAGCATTCTGTTGTTTCACTGCAACATTCATGTACTAGTACAGTTGTCGAGTATGCAAATGGACCTCTATTCACAACTTTTTTTGTTTTGATGTATTTGAAATTTTAGAAAAAAATATCTTTCTTAAGTAAAAAAAAAGAGTTTAAATATAATTTCTAGCACATATTGGTCTCTCGTCCACATCGATTGGCGTAATCGGTGTAATCTTCAAGACGTGGTGTTGTAATAGTAAATATCTTAATATCTTTCGGTGGGGATTTTCGTTGTAGAAAGCGAAAATGGAACCTCGGTTGATAGCGATCGATGCAAGCCACTATATCGCTTCACGGGTTAAATTCTTCCGCCAAATATGTAGGGTGACTATGATTTCTTCTTTAATTTTTTGTGTGATTTGTGATTTATTTATATACAAGTAAACAACTGTTCGACCTACAAATCAGGTTTGCTTATACGGTAAAAATTCTATTAGCTGATATACAGTATAACGCACGAAACTTTGCCGTTCTGAATTGTCTGCAAATGGTGCAATGCGCAGGTTCAACACTCCCCGACGCTTCCTTCTTCCCCGCTTGTCAATTTTGCGCCATTGCGACAATTTCGTGACTAGCTTCAGAGTGGCAGAGTTTTGTGCGTTGTACTGTACCTTAAATGTGTGTAATTATATTGTTGCGTTAAGTTTCCCCCAACCCGCTACAGGGGATGCCCTGTCACAATTTCTTTATTTTTAGTCGATTAGGCTGGACCCCTTATTAATCTTAACCCTTCATGCCGGCTCAGTGCACTTTGAGGTTTGCTCGCGTCCATTATCATCGACGGAGTAATAACGTACAGTACGACGCATGAAACTGCCGCTCTGAAGATAGTCACGAAAGCGTCACATTGGTGTAAAATAGGGAGGACGAAGGGGAAGCGTTGAACCTGCGCATTGCATCATTCGTAGGTAATTCAGAGCGGCAGAATTTCGTAGGCGCAGGCGTAACTGTCGTGGCGATCCGAAGAAGTAGTCGTAGGGATTATGACGCCCTTTACAATTGTACGCTCTTAGTCGAACCAGGTGCTTTTTGATTCGATGGAAACGCGTTTTGGCAACTGTCATTAATAGAATGTAAATATTTATTTAGTTATATAAAAATATTTCGTATCAGGAATATTTTTGTAGTCACTGGTATGAGAAACTGTCTTTACATTCAAGCGTTATTTCTTGGAAACTTATCGTAATGAACTTTTTAAATTGCGACGTTGGATTACAATGCGACAGTAGAATCAATGATTTTAAACAATTGTTTACGACAAGAATTTAAGTTTAAGACTAGAATATAATCACACAGAATTTGTTTATAAATTACAAGCATTTACGTAAAGTATATGCTACGTGAAGCAGTTGTGTAGCGTAGTGGTTGGCATGTCCGCCTGCGGCGTCGAAGATCAAAGTTCAGCGTCCCGATGTGGTTCGCATCTTGAGACTTTGCTAACTAAATAAATCATCAAGGGCGTGTTACTTTTCCACAATATTCAGCGCAGGACTATGGTGTGTTATATTTTACGCTTGACTGGGACTTGCGAGGGGCCATCCATAAATTACGTCACATAAATTATAAGGTTTTCGACCCCCCTCCTGTCTTTGTCGCAGGTGGTCACACATAAATGAAAACAGCAGTTTTTACATTTTTTTTTGTTCAAAATCCTTTAAATATTGGACAAACCAAAAGACACAAATCTCTTTTCGTTTTCGTATTTCGGATTTGACGTCACAAAGCTTTTGACCTGCTGCTTGTCGCGCAACGTCACATTTTGTTGACCGCCCCCCCAAATGTGTGACGAAATTTATGGACCCCCACCGATAGTAGCGATCACTCAGGGCTATATGCCGTATAAGACTTTGTCCGTAAGTGGGACACGCAAGGGTGGTACAAGTATGTAATTCAATGTGCCGATTGAGCGGGCTGCCTTTTGAATCATCACAGCGTTTCTAATAGAGGGACGATCCGGCCTTCGAGTCATGCGAAATCACATACTAACACTTTAGGGTTTGAAATGTTGCCGGCGCGTGAGCGTTTAGGGTCTTCGTTTCAAGTAAAATTGTATTGTACTATTTATGTAGTATAAATTTAAAAGTAATGCTATAATTTTTTTTTTTAATTTATATTAAAAGTAATATTTTCAATTTCAACCGCAACAGTAATCACAGTCAATTGTTACTGTTTTTGAGGATACATTTTAGGTTTCCTACATCTCCGCTTCATGCACACCCGCTGGCGAGTTCGTCTGTCATGCGCGGATCCATTTAACGCAGTCGTTGAGTCACACACGTGCCAAGTGCCGGTTCGGCCGCGTTGTTACGCCTTATAGAAATCAACGCCCCTGTTTCCTCATTATCGAATTCCATACTTTTGTTTCGTTACAAACGTAAATGTTACAAGGAGTTGTTAAATCTTTTGAAACTGATCCTTTTGTTTCTTACTGTTTCTTTTTGTTTCTTACTGAGTTTCTACTGTAGATGTAGTTGTTACACATCAAAACGCATGCCGAGTCGCCGGTCATAAAATAATGTTCCAAAATTAGCAGTTTTTCAATAACTGTATTAAGTGCAGAAAACTCTTTTTTTTATAATACTTTTGATAAATATTTGTGTTAGATAATTTTTATTTTTAATATACTTAATTTTTACTCCAGTCGCAAACGGAGGGTTGTACAAGTTTTATGTGTGTATCTGTGCATCTATGTGTCTGTCTGTTGCATCGTAGCTCACAGCGGTTGAATTGATTTCTTTATGATTTTTTATTTGAAATATGAATTGAACGAGTATTCTTAGCTGTGATTTAAAATATAAAATACCACTTATACTGAATTTAAATGGCCAATAGGTTATATGTATTACGTACGTCGGAGGTTTTTTGTTTTTTTAATTTAATTTTATTTCTGATAGATATTTAGTGACACTCCCTTGTATAACCCATACCGTGACATTCTCACTACATGGCAGCAATCAAATCTTAGGATATTAGGGCATAGACTCCATGAACTTTTTAAAATTGCCGAAAGATATATTAGTAATCTCTGCAAAGATATCTTTCACAATTATTTATATTACAATTTGTATGGATTACGAGAAATAAACGGTGTCGGCGATATAATCGAACCTGCTTCTCGGGCGATGTTTTAACTTCTAAGCTACCGCTATCAATGTTTAAGTTAACCCTGTCGTTAAAAGTGATGACGTGTCAAGCACCCATCATTACGTTGCTGGAGTTCACTCTCGCTCAACGTTTCCAATTAAAACGGCCTAAATTTAAAACAACCTCATTTAGAGTAACCTAAGTTGCCGGCGCCGGCTCGCGGCGGGTCGGCCATCGCCGCCGACCGCGCTTAGGGTCTACGGCTACCCTCGGTTTTTGGTTTTTGTTTTCGGGGGTAACTAACTGCCCTGCGAACTAGTGGTAAAGTGGCAAATTAGTTAAATATAAATCCTTAAAATTTGTGACGTATTGTTGTTTGTGACCTATGAAGTAAAGATATGTCTTGAGTTTCAATTCGATGGTCCCGCATGACCACCGATAACTAATGAGATGTATAGCGTTCAGAAGATGTAAGTGTTTTGTCTGAGGTCATTTGTAATGTACAGTTAATCATATTAAAAAACTCTTCCAATCTGGTTATCGCTAATGTTTTTCGGAAGGAAATATTATTTTTGAATCTCTTTGGCTAGTAGAAGGATAGACATCGTTCTAATAAAAATTCTCTACGTATTGTCTATTTACTACAATTTTTTACTGTTTGTGGTGTTTATTATATTTTATATGTGTATTTGTTTTTCATTCTGTTCTTTCTGGTTATTCGATTCTTATTCGATGAGCGTTGGTTTTGTTTCCCTAACAATTTTTAGCATCCATTATTAAATCTGAGCTTTTAAGGTTCCATTTTAGTTTTGTTTTATGCCGTCATTAAACCACAAATTAAGGCGCGCTGCTGATAACGATTGTGATAGCCAAACGTTCCTAATGTATGAAAGGCGGTACTACGGAGAGGTCAAGCTGTATCTCTTGTTAAACCCAATCGAATTACATGAAAAATAGCTTAGATGTTAAGTTGGACCCCAAACTACTAATCTGTGGAAACCTCATCAAAATCTGTTCAACGGTTATTGCGTGATGTGATAACAAACATACAGACGGACAAAAATCCTAAAAACTGTTTTTTTTTGCAGCTGTTGCTTTAAAAAAAATTTTAAAATCAGTTTTTTTTTTAATATCTATAATGTGTAGATATCGGCATGTTACAATTTTATTATAGGTATAGATATTATGAATAGAAGAATGCGAAACTTTATATAGTTAGACGAGTCTGACCGGTGTTCCGGGTAAAAGGAGAAACTTTCCCATCTTCTTCCACGATCAGCGGGCCCAGCGTGAGGCCCCAAGTAGTGTATCTCTATAGATCTGCACTTCTCGCCCCGACGTGTCGAACGAGAGGGACGGTCACAAAGTGACTTCTGTAGGTCGTCGCGCCAGGCCCGCCGAGATTCGAAGGCGTCGGTCTCGCGCTCCGTCCTCTACCGGCGATCGACGCGATAGATCGATATTATACAACGGCGGGCGATCGCATCGCGAGAGCGTGCTGCGGCGCGCGTGCGCGAAAGTGCACACGCACGCGCGCCCCGCGCCGTGTGTAATGAGTCGCACTGCGAAAGTGTGAAAAATGGGCATCGGAACGGCGCTGGCGGCCGACGTGACTCGGCCTCTTTTTTGTGACCAGCACGGACTAACTCGTATACGTACATTTATTTGTATTACTCCTTAATATAGTTCGGATATGGATCTATATCTGTCGATTTGCTGAATCCCATCTCGAGTCGATAGGCGTGCGTGTGTGAATGTTAAACGATTAATTATATAAGACGTACAAACTTATATAAACAATGATTGCCATAAACAACGTGAATTAAACAGTGGATATATGAATAGTGATGTTTTTGTTTTTCGAAATGATTTTAGTTATAAAAAGTTTTTTATGACATCTCTTCAATAAGAATATTTTGTACCTGCCGTGGATACGAATGACAATCTTCGTTTTTTGAAATATTTTGCAAATTAAATATGGATATTAATTGAAAAAAATCATCTAAATCATTTGGACAAAATTTTTGATGATTGTAAACGAAATATGGTGTTGTAATCCTTTTATCAAATCGGAACAGAAAAAAGATTACACGATTTTCAAAATTTCTTGCAACTTTGTTTTTAGAGTCTACGTCATCATTATCTTTATAATAGAGTTATATTCTTTCCAATAACAAATTTTAATCAGTTGGTATTAAACTTGGGTTGAAATTGAACTATAAGAAATAGAGATCCTTTTTTTTTGTCCGTTATCACTTCGATTCTGATCTCAATGGTGATCCTCTTTAAGAGATTACTTTTATTATATTGGGTTTTTAAAAGGTTTTCAATACTCTTCTATGTGATTATATCGTATATATGTACTAGCTTTCGTCTGTGGCTTCGCCCGCGTGAACGTAGAATGAATTTTTATATCTTTTGTATCAGGGTACATAAAAAAAAAACATGTGTTTTCACCGTGATCCTGGTGTTCGTCCTACTTTCGATTCCGATACAAAAAGAATATAAAAAAATAATTCATTCGAAAATTAAGATGCCACGCATCGGATCTAACCATAGCTAAAAACTATTCAAGTGACCCGTAAGTACAGAAAAATAATCATCGAAGTCGACCAAGCCGTTTAGAGAAGCTGCGTTCAATTGCGAAACTGAATTTTTATATGTAAAAACACGCGTGCTGTATAGCTGTCGATGTATAATATCAATGTAAATAAGAAGATACATTTTGATTTCAGTTCGGCCAACGCGAAGAAATGGGAAATCGAGTTGGCGACACTGAAAAGTAACAACCTGCGGCTGACGGCGGCGCTGCAGGAGAGCACCGCCAACGTGGACGAGTGGAAGCGGCAGCTGCACGTGTACAGGGAGGAGGTGGCGCGCGCGCGCCAGCTCAGCGGCAAGGGTGCGTGGGCGCCGGCGGACCGACCGACCGGCCGGATTCATTACGGAATGGGAGACTGACGTTCATACAGAAATAGATGATTGGATCGATATATGTATAGACTACTTTTTGTCCGCAGCTCCACCCGCGTAGACATAAAATTATTATATTATTTTTTTGTATAGGATTTATGTAAAATCCGTTTTTATTGAGCATCTACGTCCCGAAAAGATTAACGTATGTCAAATTTTAAGTCAGTCGGACCATAGCTTCAGAGATTTCGTGATGAGTCAGTCAGTCGGTCGGTCAGGGGTATTTCGTTTATGTATAAGTATATATAGATAAAAACTATGCTACATTATATGCTATTATATTGTTAAGTTCATAACTCTGGTTGGTTAATATTCAGAGAGACTTGGGAAATTTTTCAACTGCCGATGAGATAATTTTGCTATATTTTTCATTTTCATTATCGGATAAATTCAACCTTGCTTTCATACCAGCTTTCGGCCGCAGCTCCGCTCGCGTGCACCGAGTGAATTCCCACATCTCTTCTATCGACCCATGACCATACTGTTCCACCATGATCTCGATCATCGTCGTGCTCTCGTCTCGTCGTAATAAAAGAGTGCGACGTGATTTAAAACAACAGGGACGCGAAATTAAAAAAAAAATAATTGCCTATATTCAATTACAGGTTCCCAGTTCAAGAGAGTTTTGTTTATAATTCAGCTTCTAGGCGGCGTATCAATATGAAACATATATTTTAAGTTAGACCTCCAGCAACACGCTCGGGGCAACCGCATTCAATTCCTTGCTGTCGTTCATGTGTGATGCGCAAACAAACACACATACAGACAGACAGATAACGATTTTAAAATGATCGCTTCGGCTTCCATCGCATTCATAACGGTCTCCCGTATTTTTATAATTTTTTTCCAGTATAGACATCGGTCAGTTAGTTTTACTAATACGTACAACTCGTAAACTCATTGGTTAGAGGTTTTTTTACTATTTTAGATCCCCCATTCTTTGTATCAGGCGGTGACGCCAACGAGATGGAACAGTTGAGACAGCGCGTCGCGCAGCTGGAGGCCGAGCTGGCGCAGAAGAACGAGGAGCTGACGCAGATAACCAAGTCCAGAAAAAGTGAACAGGTTCTTGTCCATTTTGCACGAATGCCAGTTTATATCTTAAAGTCACTACTCCGTCGTCCCGTCCGCCCCCTTGTTTGGTTACAGTCCAGGCGCTTGTCGCTTAAATTTGTATCGGTACATTATTCAATGGAATTATCGAGACCCTGTTAAACCGCATCAAAGAATGTTCTTAAGTATGTATGTATATTGTTTTCGTCACCTTATAATTTTTATTTTACTTTTATTCTGTGTCTCTGTCAAAGTACGTTATAATAGATCAAATTTAAAATTTCAGGAGTTTTCTTGGGATGTGGAGTGGTAGTAAAATGACATATTAAGAGCACACTCCATTTATCAAGATTTAAGTTTTATAAAATAATTTAATAAACCATTTTCCTACCTTTTTGTCCTATTCTCTGAATTTGGATTGTCGCTTGTGACGGAATCAATATGTTTTTATGCCTTAACAATTGCTGTGTTGCCATGCTAAAAAAAGCTTCTAGTTCTGTTCAGGCTGTGAGTCCGCAGCGAGTGTCAAGGTGGATCTCTTGTTATTGTCGTGTATATGTATAATTGTATAGATTGGACTTTTAACAGAGGCAAACTTTCGTAACTCTGTTTAGCATAAAATACTATTTAAATAAATAAAGGACTATTATCACTATCTGATATTATTGATGCCATTTGACTTATTTGTGTTTGATTTGGTTAATTTTTACTCCCCATATGAAAATACCACATTAAAAGTGTTTGCTTTGTTATCCGTAGGACGCAGAAGCCAAGCTAGCTCAGAGTCAGTTGGAGCTGGCGTTGGCGGCTCACGAGGGTCAGAAGCAGGTCATCCAAGCGCTAAATGACCAGCTGGCGAGGCAGCTCGAAGAATTGGTTAGTACTTTCCTTTTCATTGAATATTTCATAATTAATTATTAAAACAATATTTGAGATGAAGCCAAATGTTATAAAATTATTATTTTGGTCAGTAATCTGTATGCTTATATTTATTGGAAAATAATGTAATTCTTACATAAAAAATGTTTGGAAATTGTATTTAACACTTTTTTAAATAAGAAATGATTTTCTAATGGTAAAAAAATAATTATATTACAAGAAAAAACTTAGCAGATATATAATTTTGAGGGAGTACTTCAAAACTTTGAATCTTCATTGGTTAGAATGATTAAAATAATTGAATATTGTTATTATTAATTGTTACAATAATTTTTATCTTTAGTGTTATCTTAATGTTCAATGGTGAATGACATTGAATATATATTTATCAAGTATCTAAGACATTGTTATATTACAAAATTTCTTATTAATTGAAAATAACATTTATTCAAAGGATGTGTCTTGATAAAACGAATAAATCTCAGAAGTGAATTTCCTTTCAATCGGTAAAATTTGTTTATGCCAAGCTTTTTTATATATAAAGTAATCTCACCCTAACTGAAATATTTTCATTTCCATCGTTCACGGTGATACAATAAGCATTTGATACGACAGACGACGATCCATCGCGAGGTCAACGCCGCGCTGCAGACATGAGACGCGGCCGTGTCGCCGACCGCGCCGGCGCACGCCGACGCGCGCTCGGGCGCCGCCGCGATCCAACCGCCGCCCATCTACGCGTCCGTGAACAAGGACCGGCGCCCTCTGCCGCTGCTGCTCGTGAAGCAGCCGCGCCAGAAGAAGCCGGACCAGGGCGCCGGCCAGGAGTCCGACGCCGAGCCCATGTACGTCACCGTCAAAGCGAAGAAATGAAGAGTGCTTTCGGTATTTCGCAAGGTGCAGGAGTTCTTTTGATGTTGTATGTTACTCGAGCGAGTTTCCGACGTCTGTATTTAGAGTTGAAAGTTTTTTGACAGTTTTCGGTCAGAATTTGTTAGGGAATAAAATTATGAGAATTTTCGCCATCGACTCGTTTAATTCTGATTTGAAATGTCTATTTTTATGGTTCCTTAGCTCAAGGCACAAAAGGAACCCTTATTTTCGCCTTGTCCGTCCGTCTGTATGTCATAGCCTTATAACTGCCATTTTTTCATCGATTTCGATGACATTATATAAGTAGGTGTCATATGCACTGTCATACAATTTTGAAAAAAAAATATGGAAAAAAGAACAATTAGGGGTAGCTTTCCATATATAAAATTGAGGAATATAAATTATGTTTTTCATTTGTTCGATTGTGCGGGATGTTGTTTCAGAGGTTTATATTCACTAAAGAATATTTATTAATTTTTCACATAAGGTTTACTTTTGAGGTTTATAAGCCTCCAATCACTTGAGTTACACCCATTGATCTGTAAAAAAGAGAAGATACACAGTCCCGCGTTCAAAAACGACCGCTGTAAATGAGTGCTAAAATAATTTGTTTAGCACTCTTTGCATTTAATATATGTAATTTCTTCGCACCTTGCGTTACGATGTCGAAGTGTTCTGTTAAAAATTGCAAAAATAACACATAAAAAGATATGAAAAAGGATGGTATTTCTTATTTTTGATAAACAAAATTTAGTTTGTTTATAATAGGTGCTCAATCACGTATTGAGTATTTTGTATTTCTCCATTTAAAGTAGCATTAAAAGCCAAGATATAAATCGACTTACTAGAAATAGACCTAAGCAACACCGGTCTCTGATTTTTTGTGTTGTCATATTTATTCGGTCGCTTAGCAATAGAGACTGTTCTCATACTAATAAAGTCGGCTTTTTTATTGTTTTATTTATTATTTGTTTTATAATTATACAAATCCTACAATTACCTCTAAAAGGAAATCATACAATAAATTAACCCTATACCAAAAATAATTATGTTGTTATTACATTTTCATTTGTTTTTTAGCAAATTATGTAAAAGTATTATGTTCTTCAAAAATATGTTAACATTTGATTATTCGTCATCTTATTTTATGACGTAAATAATAAAAAGATTTTATATTACTATGATTTATAACACTTTAGAAATTGTGAAGTTCTTTCATTTATATTTTCAGCGATATTATGAAATTAAAGATCAATATTAATTTTAATCTTAGGTGATTACTACATTAAGCTTTATTATAAAGAAGAATATACTATGATTCTTTTCGTACATTCAACCAACAAACAATAATAAACATTTAAAATAACATTAAGCCACTCCACTAATGTCTTACAGCATGTGTAAATTAAAAAAAAAAAAAGACTTATTGTCTTCCAATAACAAAATGATCGTTACTTGTTCTTTCTCCATTTAAAAATAAACTTTAAGTTATGATATTACGGTTGAAATGTCAGATGATAAATAATGTTCTTACCTTTTTCTTTGGCACTACAAAATGGCATCATAAAATGTGAGACAGAGCTAAAATGTACACTAACCATTTTTCGTCATCCAAATAGTATGCAACTGTGCCTCTTATTTTTTTTATATATCTATGGTTTCATTCCTCCAATTTAGAATCAAGAGTTTTAAAAATTCTAGAAAATCTCAGAAATAGAATTCCCGAGTAAACTTAATGAAAAATAATTTAAAAAATCTGCGCACATGGTTTTTAAACATTCGAAATTTTCTTTTGTCAATAGTCACAATAATAACTGGCCCATAGGGGTATATGTGTGGATTTTGTTACAATAGGTACCTACATATTTTTGCATATACCATTTTAGATATATTTTTTTGTGATAGTGGTCATTTACGAATCAGGGGCAAACACCGGTATTCTAAAAACTCCAAGTTTCTTACTTACCATTGTAATTGCATTTTTTCATAGCATAATGCTTGTCTTTTTTTGTGACGTGTGCTTAACTATGTTGTTTCGGCTGTGGGTGCCCTTAAGTTATTTTTAAAACCTTAGAAAGTTATGCAGCCAAGTACACCTTGGAATATTTACAACTATTAAAATGGCGATGATACCATTTGCCGCTTAGGGGCAAGATTTTAATTAAGACGACTGGGATTCCATAAACAGGTCAATCATTTTTTACCAAAACTCAGTGATTTGTGGATGACATTCGCTTGTGTTAAGTTATTATCCCTATACGAGCGATAAGTAGGAATCGAATAAAAATAATTCCTACGTTTAGAACTTAAAATATCTTATTATCTACAGAACATAAAAAAAGGATTGACTGTTCGAATAGATCGGGGAACTCGCTTTGGTAAGATCGTTCTTTCGTAATCTTAATTTATTTCACCGTTGTATATTCTTCGAATATCCCACCATTTTGTAAATATTTTGTAATTGTAAGTGAACAATACCAAATATATGTTTAAATTCTTCAAAAGTCTCCTTAACTTAATTTCTCTATGTGCAGGGTTGTCGAATTTTATACAGTTTGACTACATTATCCAGGATGTGATAAATCAAATAAAGTGTTGTCTTGTGTTTTCTTTAGCATAATGAAGGCTTACTTTTTGTATCAAATTGTATTTTTTTTTTTCAGTTTTTCATAGATTTTGACTTAATGTTGATCAATTTCCGAAAACCCTGCGCATAGGCCTGAAAGAATTGCCGGTGCGGTGAAATACTGAATGCATTCGTCATATACGTCATTTTAATACGTATTATTAAATTATTGAGGCGGTGCCATAAAAAAAACTGGCAATGTGGACATAAAAAAAATGCCAAAAATTTGCCACTATCGAAATTTCCTCCTGATTCACTCTTGGATGTCCACATGTCAGCTGTACTATTTCTATGTAATCTAAAAATTGATATTAATTCTCTTGTATTATAATAATAAAACATATTTTTTAAGTAGTGATTCGGCGAATATTTTTTTTGTGATTTTTATCGTAAAATGTTACCTATTCATCTCAATATATTTACGTTTAATATAGAGAACACTTGACATTTTAGGATTTGTTGATATATATTAGGCATATAGATTAGATAATAACATATATTAATAGAATAAGTCTACGCATTTTTAAGCTCGAAATGTAATACTCCCTTGAATTAAAGCTGTGAAGTAATATTTATTATATTTTCTGTTTTTTGCAAACCTCCACTGTATGGTAGTTTATTTCTGAAAGACTTGTAATACTACAATACTATTAAATTGTGTTTTGTGTGAGTGGGTGATGTGGATTTTGAATAGACTGGGAAGTTTTCTAGATTTTTAGTACTTTTTCAAAAACTTTAATAAAACTCACTTATCCTTGATAATCGTTTTAAAGGTACTCTTGTATTTTATACAGATTTATTATGTTTCGTGTTAACTATATCTTTTATCTATCGCGAAAAATTAAACATTTTTTCTAGTCTATTGGCCCATTTATATTTTTATGTATATATTTTTGAATGTAAAATGTTCAGGAAGAAATTTCTTAATTACATTTTCTTTTACTGTTATGATGGTATAAACTTATATTTCAAGCGTTGATTATCATTTAATAAGTGAAGTTTTTTAAAGCACCTTGGCAATGACTCATAAAACAGCATATTGATGTTTTTTATGTAGGAAGTATCGAATACCCTAATGTTGTAAATTTTGTTTTTTATTGCGTTTCTATTTCCCGTAATAAATACCCTGAAATTCATAGAGAACCTTAGCTAATTAGTGAAAAAAAAACGACGTTCGATATTTGCCTGTTACAAGATCTCTGCATTTTGATCAGTACCTACAATTAATTTTTTATGCCACGGTAATCAAATAAGCCCAGGCAAATATTTAATGTCGTAAAAATGTAAAAAAAAAAATCAAAAATATCATTATAAAGGCTGAGGACACAATTTTTAATATATACAATGTCTTATGAACAGGGTATTTTTTTTTACTGTTGTGTATGTATTGGAAAAGAAAAATAGTGACGTTTCGAGTCGTTGTTGCGCAGTTTTTTGAATCTGATTCGACAGGCCGCCTCGTGACCACTGCGACGCTCGTAGTCTTAATAATGTAATGAATGCTGTAATAAGCGTTAGTTAGTTAGACGAAGGAAGGTGAATTGATTAATTTTCAATCGTTGTAGTTTGTAATATATTGTATTGTCGCGATGGACGAAAAAAGGCAGTCCGTAGTGGGGTCGACCGATGGCGTCCGAGCAGCTCTCCGGCTTGCCAATAGGACAGATGCATGAAATTAATTAATACGCGAACGAGGAAACCCTTCCAAAAAGTCGAAGTGTTACATCTCTTTTTCACTTTCCTGATTTCACATTTTCAAAATATAGATCGTTTCGATAATCGAACCTTCGCTTTTGTGTATAAGTGGCTTGTTCTAGAAATAAAAAAAAAAAATCACGAGTCTGTAGTGTGTGAATTGAAAATCGCCTTGGCGCGCGACTAAGCGAAACTCGGTCGTAGGTAGGAGTCGAGTGAGACTACCTACACCTCCAAAGTTTCTCTTACGGTATTCTACGGTATTCCCAAATGGAATCCGGCGTACAAACGCGGTTACGTCAATACGTAGCCTAGGCTGAACTAGGCGGCGTACTACGGCACACCGCGTTCCATCAATATAGAATACGGTACGCCGTACGCCGACGTGCGGCGGCGGCCATTGAGCGGCGTCGACCTTTTGAAACATAGAAATTAGTGTATTCAGATTATATGGATACATTTCCCTCGTCTCGGCCCGCACGTACTTATAGCGTTTTTTTTTTTTAATAAATATTGTTCGTAGACCATATTGGTCTCTTGTCAAAGGGTAAGTGTCACTCCGTTTTGTCTATGCTATTTTTATGGATTCTATGTTCTTGAAATAGTGGAAACATTTTTTTTTCTAGGAAAAAACAATATCACATGCTTTATATCGAAAATCGATCATGGAACTTGGCAAATTTTGTTTTCATTCTACATAGAAAGAGATCCATGTTAAGGGCATTCATACACCAGCAATCCGGTGCGAGTCTAATTTTATCAACGGTGTGAATATAGGCATATGTCGCGTCTTACGCTCTTTGACTAACTTCAATTACGTGCACGTTTTTCGTGTCGCATATAGTTCGACCGTGGCGAGTCATAAGTGGAAAGGCTAGGATGACTTCACCAATCACATGGTATTAACTTATTGTTCAATGAAGGAATATGTTATAACTGAATCGAGCATCAGGTGTGCGTGCGCACAACGTGACAGCGGATATGTGACGCCGAACGAGACCGAAATAGATTACAACGCTAACACAGTCTGAACGCGACAAGCCATTTTATTGTCGCCTCTCTTCTATTGAGCTTGGGTTCGACTCGGCGGAAATGAGATGGAACATGCGGCAAGCGTCCGTCTCGTTCTAGCGCCGTGGTACGTGATTACACCATTTCAAAGCCTGCGTTATTTGACGTCTCCGTACGAGTTTTTCCAATTGATTGTTTAAACGTTTTGTTATTATAATAATAATTTCTCTTGTATACAAAATAGTGTTTTTAACATGAAAACTGAATTGTGCATCTTTTCTATTGGGAACAGCTGTTTAAAAAAAAAAGTGTGTTATTCAAGTTTTTGTTGAATTATATTGTATTTTTAAAAATCTGTTTTTTTAATATTTATTTTTCCGATTTCCACTTTGTAATGTAGTTAAGTCAAATAAAAAAAATATGCAATGTACAACTATAAAAATATATTTTCTAATTTGTTTGTTAACATTAAATTGGTATTTTGTTTTGTGTTCTTCTTTTTAGAGACCATTACAGTTTTGCATATAAAATATTTTTATCACTTAAAAAGATATTGAATAAGGCTATTCAAAAGTGTGTAACGCATCAAAAACTTCATTTAATTATTGTTAATATACCCTTTTATGATTGATGTACACTTTTAAACATATAATACTATATATATATTTGCACGAGGTGAATAAGTTATTTCGATGTGTTTAAAAATGTCTATAGAGATTTATTTGAACTTAATATTGTAATTTGTACATGTATGTATGTATGATGGAAAGATCTGTTGTTATTTTAAAAGAGTGTAATATATGAAAAATAAGTAGTTAGGTAGATTTTAGATAAATCTTAAGTATTATTAAAATATGTGATTTGTAAATGCGTTTTGTTGTGCGTTTTCGGAACGGTGCAGGAGAAAAAAAAAACACAGTTTTGACCCAACAATTTTGTAGTGCATTGTAAAAAAAACCCACCGAGTTGTCACTAGTTCCTTTTTTTTTTTTAATAAACCTGTGATTGGTGTGCCAATGTAGTTGCTTTACAACAATTTTTTTTTCTATAATATATAAATAAATGTATATGTATTATTATAGAATTTGTATATGGCCAGGTTGATCTTACTGATCGCCGTATACGAAGATTTGTAGGGGGTTCCCCTTTTTTGGTATTTTCAATACTGCCGAAAAAAGTATAGACATCGAACAGACGGTCCGTCAAAAAGTGAATTTTGATCCTCTACTTGAAAACTTATCATTCGCAACTTTTATTCTGTTTTCTGTAATCTTATATGAAAAATTGTTATTTGTATGTTAGTATAATTCTAATAATAATTGTCAAGTGGGGCACACATTACAGTGTCCGCGACGCTATCGCATCCCTATGAAGGCTGTCAGGCGAGGCGGCACATCCAATTTTTTTTAGGTTGTCTGAAACCAACGACAAACTCCGACGAGGTCAGAGTAGTGAATGCAGTGTATCGCATTTGCGCAACGTCTCCCATTAAAGAGCATTTCCTGAGATACTCACGAGGTCGTGTTTAGCAGACTTTCTAAAAAGTATCTATGCGACAAAACATGATTAATGTTTTTATTGAAGAACAGTGTAATAAACTTTACGGGATCCGAGTGTTTTTAAATTGCAAAATGCTCTGAACACTAAAAAACATAGGTGATGTATTTTCTGTGATTCCTTTGCGTTTGCGCCGCTTCGTTTGGCAGCGAGGCGCGTGAACGGCTAAAAGCCGTGATTGTGTCGCTCAAAGAAAATCTATTCATTTTAGTTGATGAAAAATGAAGTTTATCGTGAGTCCGTAGTATCTTCGGAAATGTTCGTATGAAAAATTATAGCATCATCGTAGAGACATATTCTATAGTTTGAGTGTACGGTGATCAATAAGACGAACCTGTTTAACGTATTGTACGATTTAAAAGTATCGCTAATGCGATAGGAGACAAAGAGCTATTAAAATGTTTATTCACGTCACCCGAGAGCTTCCCTCAAAGTTGCTGGAGTCAAAACGTCTTATCTTGCCGTCAATTTTATTAAAAAGTTGACAATCGTCAGTCCGTATACCATACCCATAGGATTGTAACCAGAAAAGGCTAGGCGTGTTTGTATTTGTATTTGATACACTGATAAAACCATACGTTTTTCAGTAAAAAAATTAATGCATATGTATATATGGGCGGACTTACAGCGCACCTGACGACCGTTTTGTGCAACATCTGAACTTTGCTGCGCCGCGAACGCCGTCGACGATGTCCTCGTGAACGTCGAACGAAAAAGCACTTTGGTTGATGACGTTAAAGCTTAAAATATATTGTTCGTGACGACCGAGCCCGTTAAAAATACGGCGTCGGAAAAGTGTACAAAGTTACGATGAAGGCAGGATGACCGCTTCAGATTTCAGATGAAACCCCTTTTTGCGAAGATAACTCTCGAAATAGACGACGTAACATACGAGTGAGAAATAATGAAAGATGGCGCTTCGATTTGTTGCCGCAAGTTTGACAAACGTTAATGGTTGTCGAGGGCCGGATGTGGTGCAACCGTGTCGTACCTTTGTCAAACAAATGTGCCGTATTTTGGCTGACCGATCGCATGCTACTTTTCGTCCTTACGACATTCCGAGTTAAAGGTCTGAAGGGCCATTGTGCCTCTGAACCTTACCATAGCTCGCTAAAAGTTTCCAGCCTTCAAAATTCGCGTCGATCACGATGCAGGAATCCTAATTACCCTTCGCCTTATAAGATTAGATATCTAAAAAAGGCTAGATAAGCTCGTATATCTTCTACTACGGCACCGGCTCTAACTTTCATGGTTTGTAATTCTCAAGTCTGTTACGGCGTTCTTCCGCCCGGTGTAGCGTGTAGTTGTTTAATTTAAAAACTGGTAATACTTCAATTTAGGTCGTTATGCGCAAGAGTCGGTCGTCAGCCATTTATATGTCGGCGTAGAAGCAAAATCGTTTTATATTCTTTCCGTATCACGGCCGGTTTATTTATACGGTGACAGTTTGCAGGATCGACAGTGTTTACACTTTAAAGCATACAGTCGAGTGGTTTATTCACATTCGAGAAATCATTTTAGATTTCTAGTACTGTTAGGTTATTGCGTGCCGCCAAGCAGAGCTATTTCTTCTCGTACGTTGTTGTTAAAAAGCGCCGTTGTTAAGGTGTCTGTCTGTGCGAGTTGTGCGTGTTAAGCTACAAATAGTTTTTGTTTCGTTTTGTCACTGGCAGATAATATATCGATCGATGTTGCAACTCAATCAAGTGTCACGAATTATAGCGTCTTGAGCTAGGTCTTTGTACAGTGTATTAAAAATGCACAAAAAAAATAACAGGTTTTACTATGATTTACCACAATCTGATTTTGTTTGTAAGTATACAATATTTTCAGTTCAATTATTGTTACACGTATCTATGTGGTGGATAAAAGGCTTAGTATCCAAGCTATTAGATTGGAAAAAAATATGGGGTGGAAATTTATGAAGAAATATTCCCCATTACGCCATGATTAATATCTTATCAACTGTCAGCATACGTTAGTTATTTTTTTATAGATTTTGAAGATATATTTTTCTATAATGCGGATATCAAGTAATATAAATTTTGCGTATTTGCTTTAGAATCTTATCTTTTACCAATTTTATGACAAGGTGTACATAGATCTAACCCATAGTAACACGTCTCCTTTTTATACAACATACATTTCATTGTCTATATAAGAACCGATACATACATATGTCTGTGTGTCCCTCATGATATGGTGATATCAGTGTATCGTCTTCTCGTAGATCGATATGCATGCATATTATATGTAAAATCGTGCGACGATTTTTATTATTTATCGGAGTGTTGTAAATGGCGTACGGACTGATTGCACGGTACGTAATAACTTCCACTAGATCTGTAGCCGCTGTGAGCCACATCGCGTATGAATAATAAACGATAATGGAAATTCTGGATCTCTTCATTTCTTTATCCGTTCACGGAACGGCGGAGCTCCTGCCGTCTACGTAGCTGATCTATAAAAGAGGGATCTACGATGTACGTACGTTTTTAAAATGTCCAATCGTACGCATTGCTGTGGTGAGTGAGATGACCGATTATTTGTCGGTCTGTTGCGATCACGGGGAATGATTTTGTAGGTCTGAGGAAACGAAAAGTTTTCTTATAACTGTATTTTTCTGAAGTATTGATTGAATCAAAATTTTTCGCGTTAGATCAAGATCTCTTCGCTCTATAACTATCAGAAACAAAATTGTTTTTTATTTTAGAATGATTTAGTTATTGTTCCTTCTTTAGCGTTCAAAAATTGTGGGTTTCTAATATTCATTCAGCATGAATGTGAACATTTATTATATATTGAAATTTAGTATATTTCGACAGTGAAAGTTAAAGGTCTTTTTTTCTAAAAATATTTAGTTAATTTGTAATGTAATATAAAGATTTTATTTAGTTAATTCTATGCTTCGTACACCAAGTTGATATTTAAAGGGAACAGTTAGATTATCGCTACCGATAATTTTTTTCCATTTCCCTAGAAAATTTACATAATTATCCTCTTTTAATTGTTCACTATTTTGTGACTTTTAACTTTATTTGTGCAATGGGTTTAGGTTCCCTTTCTAGCTTCTTGAACTGAAACTCTTGATGAGGAGTACGTAAGAGCGCCGACAGCTTCGCATCACTTTATACATGGTGTTCTGGATTAGCAGAGCTACATCGTATTTGAATCGTGTTTTATATAGGTAGGATCCGTTCCTACTGGTGGTTGTGGATTTTTAACTTCTATAGCGGTTATTGAAACTCATAACGGCCATACGGAATTTGTCGAATACAACAATATAATTTGTTATTTTTAGACTTTCATGTATATACATTTATGGAAACTGCAATGCGTTCCTTTTGATAGGATGGGATTTTAAACGTGCTTATTCTGCGGAATTCTGAACATTAGGACTGGATAATAATATCGGCTAAAACGGAGAAAGATTATTTTACAATAAAAGGTTGTACATAAATTACCGTGAGTTAAATTGCTGAGTTATGTAATGCACAAGTAAGTTATGTAATGCACATTTTTCGTTATTTTTTCCTTTAATTTTTTGATAAAATGAATTGGCCACTGGGCAACTTTCAGCACAGGGATCATCATCTTGGATACCAAAAAAAAAGTAATCTACATTCACTCTGGAAACCTGTTACAGCTGAATCTGAAATGAAATACCTTAAACTTTCCTTAAGAATAGGGGGAAGGGGGTATACTCGTTTCGTCGCAATGTTTTGCTTCGGCGTTAAAACAAATTGCCACTTAGTGTTTTCAAACTGCGCACGAGTCAGAAGGAATCATGCAGTCGGTTAGGATTGACCGCGCGCCGTGCGTAAAAGACTGACTGCTAACTACCAGGTTGCTGCTGATCAGATCCAATTTCTCCTTCCTCTTTAGCCTGCCTATTTTAAATATTGGTGCCGTGATTAAGAGTTACCAATATTGTTACCATCACCACTAAATTTTATAAGAATCTCGTACAGGCTATTCGCTCCGTACCTGAACAATATTGCATAATGTATGAGGACTACGCGTCGATTAGCCGGGCGGCGTGTGAGATCTAAATTTGCCAATAATATCTTTGGATTAGAACACGTACAAAAAATTGTTCAAAAGGGAGTTGAGAGATAGAGAGAGAAGAGTTGAACTCGAGATGACTGAAATTGACGGGTATTATAAAAAGAAGAGATTTGATTGTTTGTTTGTAATGAATTAACTCAAGAAGTATTTGAGCGATTATAAAATTGTAGTACCTTTAAAAAGTTACGTTATCAGCGAGTAAGCTTGGCTGAATTTTATTTTCAAAAAAAAATTTAGATTCCTATGAAAATTGAATTATGTAATCTAAGGTATCAGAAATTTGCATAAAACGGTCAATATTTGGCGTGCGCCGCGAAAAATATCGACGATACATAAAATAATTGTCTATACGTTTATAATACTCATAATTACCCATAAAAAAGTCCGCGACACTTGTCTATTATAGTTGGTCACAATAATAGCTTTCTTGTTCAAACCGGTCAATCAAAACACGGGAGTGTCTAAACGTTTCATCAATCGAGGTCGGTTGTGTGTATGTCTATACCTCTTCGAATTAACCGAACCTCACCTTAACCTCATGTTTAGAAGAAAAATGCTGCAGCATAAACGAACTGTCTCACGCTTGGTCTATTAATTACTAATACATTAATTTTTTTGAACTAAAAACTATCGAATAGTACTTTGTAATTTTAATTATATTTTGAATGTATTTTAAAACTTTTATACGCTCTATAAACATAGAGCGACTGCGGTGTCTCTCTGGAACTACCGAATCTAAAAATTCTGCAAATTGACAGAAAGCTGTATTATTTCCGAGTGCTACGCGGATAGTCCTTAGAATATAAAAAACTGAGCAATCTAGCTAGTTTTTATTACTTTTGTATTTCAAAAGAGTAGCCTTTGAGATTAATACATCGCTGTATTGAACGCAACTACTACAGAGAAATATTTTGTTCATTCGCACTTAAGGATTGCTTCGACGGCGTTTTTATATGCAGCTATCGCTTCCTCGGCGTTCGTAAACCACTTTATTTATTTCTATTTTTTTATTTTAGGAAATAAATGAAAATTGGACGGGACCATAAGGCGGGTGAGCCAATATTTTTGTACCTAATGCCTCCAAACAGTTAGTTGTTTGTCTGGGGTTATGTGGTGCGGCGTTGTCAGGCTGAAGAAGAATCATATTGCGAGGTCGTTTTTCCCGAACATTTCCCAAAACAAAAGGCAAACAATTGTTAGTGTACCAGTCTGCCAGTAACTTTTTTATCATTTAAAACAATTATTGTATTATAACCTGTTATTCCGAAGAAACAGGCCACCACCTATTTTCCGATGCTTCGACCTCGTTTTAATTTTACTCCTCGAAAGGAAACACCCACGGGAAAGACTGTCTTTTGGTTTGGGGATCGTAACAGTAAATGCAGATTTCGTCACATGTAACTATGTCGCATGCAGCAATCGAGTGTCTACTGCTAAATCTTTGCATCATTTCGCGGCACCAATTAATACGACGGGGTTTTTCAGCTTCGGTCAAATTCTGAGGTATCCACCGAGCACAAAGTTTCCTGACCGCTAAATGTTCATGAAGTACTTTGTGCACCTGACTCATATCGATGGCTAAGCTTGTCCAAATCTGCTGGTACATCACTCTTTCGTCAGTCTGTCATGAGCCGCACAGCACTGATGTTGTCTTCGGTCGTCGCCGTACGACATCCCTCGTGCAGACCGTCAGTCAGATTAGTGCAACCACGTTTGAACTAGTCAAACCGGTTATAAACATTGGCAAGGAATAGAGCTTGATTACGAAAGACCAACCGAAGTCTGTTGTAATGTTCTTGTTAGCTTAAATGGCAACGAAAATCATAGAAAATGATTGCACGAAAACTTTACATATTAAATTCATGTTGAAATAATTAAGTTTCTTTTAGCCAACAATTTGTAAAAAATAATAGAGGAATGCAATGAAATATTATGGTTGGCAAAAAGTTCTATTTTAGGAATTTAAATATGTTCTTTTATTTTGCAGTTTCTAAGTGGCCAGTCCTAAAAATTTCAAGTATCAGACATAAGCACGAGATCTCTGAATCTATAAACCATATCCAAATCCAAATTTGCTCAGGTGGTAGTGAATTTTTTCAGGCAAAACCGAACCGTTACCGTGCATTCAATGTGCAGCGACATGTACGTTTTCCTAAAGGTGTTTCGAATAATACAACTTTTATTTAGCAGTTTATTTGTATCATCATCATCGTCAGCTTGTATTTCACTGCTGTTGGATATATGCCTCTCAAGCTGGTCACCGCTCACGGTCCAACCGTTTCCCGTGACGTCTATCAGGACGTTGGCTCGCCTGGCCGCAGGACGTGCCGTTCTGCGTCTTTCGATTCTTGGCCTCCGTTCGAGAACTCGTCCGCCCCATCGGGTATCTGTTCTGTGACGGATGTTACTGGCCCATTGCCACTTCAGCTTTCTACTTCTTTCTGTCGACAACTTTGATTCCACGGCGGATTTCTGATTCATTCAGAAATTCTGATCTTATCTACTAAATGAACTCCGACCATAATTCGCTCCATAGCTCGCTGAGCGACTTTGGATTCGTGAACAAGTTCTGCTGTGGCACCATAATTATAGAAGAAGGGGATGTACAGTTAACGACTTTGGAAGCTAATAGTCCGCTACATTTAGCGGCTTGCTAGCTTAGCTTTATAAAAATTATCTTGGATAAAAATTAATATGAAAAATATTTTTAGATAGCTATCCAACGATATCTCTCACGATGAAATGCACGAAAATAATTTGTTTTTTATAATTTAATAATAAATAACTTTGGTGTTTCGGAAAACAGATGAAAATTTACCATTATCCCCTATATCTGAAACTACTAAGTGTGTAATGTTGAGAAACATACAGGAAATAATTTTTCGCTTATAGATTACAAGAAATTAAAGTAACATGATAAATTTCCCAATGAAGTATTTGCAAACTTACATTTGCAGTAGTTTTATTTACTACACACAAATTTGGAACAGGTTCAAAAATATAATAGTTAATATTTGTATTGTACGGAACCATTTCCACGCGAATTCAAATCGTAATTGTCCCGTTTTTTATGCATTAGTGAATACTAATTTTTCGTAAACGGCACAACCGATTCCTATCGTTTAAACTGCATTTTTTCAAGGTGGAATCCAAGGTGGTCGTTTATATTTTCTATGCGGCGAGACATGTCGTTGTACATGCAGATAATAGGAAAAATAAAATTTTCATACGATTGCAATGGATGTTGCATGCTTTTCACAGATTTCCTGTTCTGTGTCAAAGACGTGACAGCCAGTGAGGTCAACTATATTGCGTTACGCGAACAGACATTTGGGCGTATTTACGTATTCATTTGTTATCTAAATCGGTTCAGTAGTTTCTTAATTACTTGGTAAAGTAGTTTATATTAGCGTTTAATTGTTC
Organism: Eumeta japonica; assembly: GCA_005406025.1. Classification (NCBI taxonomy): domain Eukaryota; kingdom Metazoa; phylum Arthropoda; class Insecta; order Lepidoptera; family Psychidae; genus Eumeta; species Eumeta japonica. Next base: position 143,340 of record BGZK01000833.1, on the reverse strand, counting down.
ACGATTCCTCACTTTCCGATGGGGTGGGGAAAAATCCTATAGCTTAAAGTTCTATAGGTCTTTTAAACCTATTGACCTAGTCGGCGGTTTGGCGATACTCCAAGAGTCCGGGAGTGGTTGCACTCCGAAAATGTGGAGACTGGAATTATCTTACTTATTACAATTTCGTCATGTTTTTTAAATATAGCATTTTATAGGAGCAAACGAGCTTGTGATCCAGCACAGAGTAGGTGGTCATCGCCGCTCATGAACGCTCGCAACCCTGGACGCGTCATCATTGCGTTGCCAGCCTTGGGTAGGAGTAGAATATCCGAAAGAGGAAGGAGTGCGACAATGGAGAAGAAGTGTGGCGATGGAAGGAGGAGTGGAATGACAGAAGGAGAGTGGGGCTATGCAGGGAGGAGTGGATCGCCGGAACTGTCACTCACTGGACGAAACATAAACAGAAGCTGCTACTTTATGTCGGTATTCCATGGGGGTGTGCTATCTCACCGGACGAGCTGGTCCATTTCGTGCCGCCAAGTAGACAACAGGACCACAGCACGACTAGCGCTCTAACTACTCTCGTAAGAAAAAGTTAAGTTAGCTGTTTGGCAAATCACTAAAAAATGTTAAATAAAAAGGCTTTCACAAAAATGAAATAGTGGTCGAAATAACTATAGTTGTGGAGTTAGTACTAGAGGCTTACAAAATAATTATTTTGTTTATTATATGTCAAAGGCCAACAAAATTATTATATCGTCGTGAACACATACTTTATGTTATGTGCTCACGTTAAACATGTATGCATGACATGTAGTAATTGCATTAAACGGGCAATTCCTCTATACATACACAGGGCTATCTCAGTAACGCCCTCAATGGTTTCAATGTTGGTTGTTATTTTGGTAATCAATCGGTTTTGCGGTTTATCTGAACGGCTGTCTTCTCAGGAAGAATAGATATTAAAAACAATCTATAAGTTACTTTATTTAGTTCTATTTAGTAGAATTTTGGAGCGATCATATTGTTGCTGTAATAATATTGATTATCAATAACATATGGCACTGCATGACGCAAACTACATATAGCATTAAGTGTGTTAAGTTATGTAATTAAATATTTAAAGTTTGAAATTAACATAAGAAACTTTTTTCATAGAAAGTTATCGTTTTCCCACGGAAAACTCGAAAGTTACAAAGCAAAGCTCGGTTGCTCGAGCTTAATCTAAAGGATGTTGGCGCCGAATCCAAAAACAACCAATAATTTTGATAGGTGTTTAAAGGCGGTTTTTATTTTTCAAAAAGTTAATTAATTTTTTTAAAACTTTAAGTACGTTATACAGACTTTTAAAGGGAATTAGATTAACGTTAAGAGCATGCAAAAAAAAAAAATACACACTATATCGCGCATCACGTACCCGCATAACAACAATGACTTAACGGATCCAGACGAATAGATCTTAGGTTACGACGTTTAGTTAATACCGAGGGTGGCGCGAGCGAAAGTTTAACTATGGCTCGCATTTCTCGCATTTCCCCATCGATTTCCCAAAGCGCATGCGCCAAATCCGCCGGTCGTGTGCGGTGTCGCCGGTGCTGGCCAGTGCGACGCGGGCCGCGGGCGCTGTGCACGCCTCCAGCGCGGGTCGTTAGGCAGCCTGACAAAAAAAGGAAGGGGAAAAAATCGCATTAAAACCCCCGTACGAAAATACGTCGAAGGCGCGAGATGTTAAATGAAACACGCTCTGAAATCTCGTGCCGGTGATAGTGTCGCGAAGCGATCTGACGATTCGTCGCCGATCCCTCGTAAATAGCGATATCATTGTGAGTACTTTGTTTTGCGGTGTCAGCAGATCGATAGAGAAAGACAGTGTCTTGCCGATGCAGTTTATGTGATCGGGACGCGGTTATCGTTTTTTAAATTAAAAATAATAATAATAATGAACGTGAGTGTGTGTGACCACTCCGTTGTTAGCATTGCACAAATTTTGTTTTTGGTAGTAAATGTGTCTGGTTTCGAGTCTGTTTCAAATCTTTTATATTTGGGTTGAATGTTTCTGTTTTCAACGAATTAGTCGATATAAAACTAAATAATGATTTTAAATTTTTTATCAATGACTTTATTCCCTTATATAAAAAAAATAATCTGGGTTTTGCGTGAATGATGATACATTAATGACGGTTATTAAGTCATTTAAATATCTTGATTTTCAATATCTAATATAATTTTATTGATATAGATTAAAATTATTATTTTTTTTTTGTCATATTTTTATGTAAACTGTCACCGAATTAACAATTATGATATTGACAGCAAATAATTTATTTATAAATACGAAAACACGAATTTACGCAAGCACATGTTTATGTAACAAATTTATTTATACTACAAATAAAATAAATAAACAATTTAATTGTGAAAAAGATAGTTTATAAAATCAATCTTTAAACAGATATTCACCGCACACAAATTGATAATAGGTACGTATTATTTAAGAAAAATACCAGGAGATTTCTTTCACAACACATCAAAGTATCGGATTTGGGTTAAAACGATATGCGCATGATTTGTGTATTTAAAATACGCGCCCCAAATAACGTGTGTGAATACGTAGTAAATTGGAAAAGTTTCAAGCAATTTTTCAGGTGAATAGAAAAAAAATGTACTTGCTGACCGTTTGGTTAAAATAATGTGCACAGATTCAACCTTCTTGGGTCGAAGGTCGCCGCGGCTGGCTCACGACGCGCCGTGCGTTTGTCCCAAGGATACGCTCTTATCGGCACGCTGGGCGCGCGCGCTGACAGTGACTTTAACAGGACTTTCACTCCGATGGTGCCGGTGCTGATCACCGACTCAATATGTCTGGTCTTACGATGACTGTGATCTTATTTCCCTAAACGCCCCTCGACACCAATAGACACTCTTAAGTTTTCATTTCCGAATTGACACTACTATAAATAACTAATTGCACATAGGAATATTATTAGAATAGAAAAGGGCATGTCGCTGTGGCTTAGCTATCTCGCCAACCGAGTCAATAAATCTATAGAACGAACGTGCGTAAGGGAAGGGTCGGGAAGGGTCGCCCTACGAAATTCTTCGCAGACCAAATTGATGGCATATTAAAAAGCCGGTCAAGAGCTTGTCGCACCATGCTCACTGTAGGGTTCCGAAGACGTTACTACAAAGAAATGCACTACAAATGAAAAAATAAGTTGTTACACTTTTTTCTATGCTTCCCGCACGTAATAAGTATAAGCACTTTAGTCGCCTACAACTAAAGGAATAGGTGTGTATGTCGACTATTACTCTGAAACTAGTACAGATTAAAAAGCACCAGCAAAAGAGCGTATCTTAATGGCATTTACGTCCTTTTGCTGAGAAGAGCAGTTTTTTTGGAAATAACTCAAAAAAAATATATACGATCTGTTCGAAATACTTTTCGTTGAAAGTATTTATTAATTAAGCGTTATCCTTGTATTTTTTTTTGTTTATTTGGATATTCGGTTTAAAAATTAAAGTGCGGGACACAATTTATGCTAATTTTGGAGCGGTTATTTCCGAAAATATTCACCTAATCAAAAAAAATTGCTGAGAAACCTTAAACTGTTTTCAAAAGATCCTAGTACTTTCCGGTTGAGCGGTAGCGCCCCTTCCGATAAGCGTCGGGGCTCATTCGTTAAGAGTTTCGCCTTAGATCCAAGAAGTGCTCGGTTCGATTTTGACCACGAGCGAATTGATCAATGAGCACTTAACCTTAATAAATCGTACTTCAGAAAAGTCGTCAAGCCGTTGGTCGCGGACGGAGACAGCGCCATGGCGGCGACGGTCCTCAGCAGTCCCCAATCCTGTTTCAGGTCAGATCTGATCGACTCAATTTGAAACAAATTGCGGAAACGCGACCCCTCAACTGGCGCGACCGAAAACTGGCGAAAACAACTTTCTATATCGAAGGCGACGCACTGGCAACATAGTCCCCATAGAATTTATAGTATTAACTTGAATTTCGTTGTTTGTTGAAGGCAAGTTCTTCTTTAAAATACTTATCTAATAAAATGAATAATAAAAGAAAAACTCCGACTGCAAAAAATAAACAAAAAAACTCCGACTGCAAAAACTCAACATATAAGCAACGCACTAAAAATACCGAAACAAGATTGAGAAAACAAACTATTAAATCTAATAAACTCTACTTTGGTTTAACAGACTGCGTTATGAGCTGAAAGCCTAAGTTAAATAATTTACATTATTTACGGTAGCAGACGGGATCCATTAATTTTCTTACGGTTTATAATTTGAAAACGGGTGCCGCCTGCTACCGAACATAATGTAAATTATTTAACTTAGGCTTTCAGCTCATAATGTCGTCTGTTAAACCAAAGTAGAGTTTATTAGGTTTAATAGTTTGTTCTCTCTATTTCGTGCGTTACTATCTGTTGATTTTGCAGTCGAATTTATTTATTTATTATTTTATTTTAGACTTTTCAGTGTTACGCATTAAAAAAAATGTGTAATACGATATACATCATACACTAGGTCGACTTAAAGCCAAAAAACGATCATTTGAATGCATTGATTGTAAATTTATTCAAATGATTGAATTAAAACGGTTGTAATTATTCCTGATTAAATTTAAATACATGATATACATATATTTTTGTAATCTCCTTTTCATTTATTTATTTTGATACCCTACTCGATAGGATTGGTTAAAAAAATTTTTAAACTGCTTACAATTTGGTGCCAAAAATCCACCATTTTCTTTATTTTTTTTAAATACCTTTCTAAGAACACTTCAGTTTTTGAGATAATTCTAGCGATTCCTTAATTGTGGAAATCCATCCAGCCATTTGGAAAATACGAGGCAATAAATAAATTTACAATCAAACGTACAAGATACGCGCGAAAAACATTACCCTTTCTTGGCAGTCGGGTAAAAATACATTGCCTTTTTTGTTTTCTACAGGAAAATTGAAATTAAAACTTATAAAAAATATTTGTCTGAAAGGTTATTTTCAAGAGTACTCTTAAGATAAAGGTCAAGAAAATTATGCATTTTTCAGTTTTTGCAAATACGTTTGCATACAGTTAGAGTTCATTGATTGGTTGTTTAAAATCACCAACTATACCTAGTTTAGATTTATTATGCGCTATCTTCACTCCTTTTAGTTCTTTATGTTTTTTACGTATAAGATTTTTTTTTCTCTACCCTTTTCTTTTATCGTATTTTTTGAATTCTAAAAAACAATTATTTCTTTAAACTTAAACATCAACACTATTAAGTTGAATCGAAAGGAACCTTGTGAAAATAAATCCAAATTTTTCAACAAGGAATCCGAAAAATATGCTTATATGTATTGAGCTATCAAAATCACTGAGATATTGTAACCCTGAAAATCTCAACTCCACCCTTCTATGTCATTCATTTCAAACATATCATCGAATCTATTTGATTTTTCCTCTGATTTAGTCCCTTATGGAATTGATTTTTTTTAAAATTACTGAAATAGCGTAACTGCAAATCAAATGTGACTATGTCTTTAAATTCAAACTTTTCAGCATATCTATCTAATTTTCTTCATGGAAGAGTTGATTCTTTAAAAAATCACTTTTTAATTTTTCGAATTTCGGGGTCGAACTTCAGAAATTACAGGACCGCTATAAGAAATCTCGTCCTCTATTCTGACCCTTCATGAAGTAAATTTTGAAAATCCTTTTTTCTTTAGTTGGCATTTCCGTCACAAACGCAGTGCATCATCCAAATGTCCAGGGGCTGTTATTAGCTGTTCTGGCTTTTAGGCGAGGAATCAGTCGGGAATTTCTTCTAAAATACTTAAACCTCCCACTCAACTTTTTTAATTGTTGAAGTAAGTATTAAGTTAACCAACAAACTGCACGTTAGTGAAATAGCATTGGTATTTTATTTTCTAGCGCAGTAAAATATATGCATTATGTAATTTATATAACAAAGTCCTTTATTGTTTATTCATATTCTTATCTCGTAAGATTATAAAAAAAAAAAGCACGATTTTTTGTATTATAAGAGTAGGGCGCTTTTAGTCGCTATATTGATTATCATTTAACGTCCATTATTATACATTTATGAACGGTTGTTAAATAATCTTTTATAGCAATTAAAAAGGTGAAACTGGTTTAACTTTCAATTGAAAATGTGCAAACATCTTGCGTTGAATAAAAATTATCTTTCTTTCTTGCTTTCATATGAAAAAGCATATGAAAGCAAGTAAATGACAATGATAATTGATCGATCAAATTAGAACTGACTAGTTATAATAGTCCGGATAATAATAATCGCACTATTATAATTAGTCAACTGATACGTTTGTTATACCTAGTCATATCGGTTCGTTTGTTTGAAATGAGCGGTGGTTATGAGCCATGCAAGATATATGCGAACAAGGTTAAATAGACTATTTTATAATCATGACCTTCCGCTTTTTGGGCTTCTGTACCTCAAAACACTCTTTTAGAATAACATAGCTGTCCGTCTGTTCATCTACCTGACAGGGCCTTTTTTTTCAGGAGCTTGTGGTGGTATCGAGTTGAAATTAAAATCAAAAATTTAAGTCTACGGCCCCTTAGAGCTGTGAACCGGTTCAATTAAAAAATGCGGCCATTTTCGTTGTATATTTTGATTCTCGCAAACGAATCAAAAACTTTCTTGTTACTTATTTACTTGATACTTCCCGTTGACCGAGGGTCATGAAATTTGGCAAGAAAAATGTCTCACAGCATGAGTGGAGGAAAATCGTTAATTTGTAGTTATATCAAAGAAATTTTTTTTTGTTATTGCTTTTTGATATATTTATAGTTGGGATATGGATTGTGATGTAGGCTAATAGACGGAAAGATTTTTTTTTTAATTTTATTTTATGTGAAAATTTAGTATTCCCAAAAATTCGGGTATTCAAATTTTGAAACAAAAAAAATATATTTGGGATTACCGAATTAATATCTGACCAGTGTCGGCATCGAAAACAGGTAAATATCGTAAATACTTTCAAAGAACTAAATACTTAAGTACAACCTGTCTGTATGTCTGTTAGTAAGTTCGATTAGTTAACAATCAGTAGCGACGAAAATCTATAATTTACGTCGCACAGATTTGCCTGGCACGATTCGGTCTTATTGTCGTAAAAAAAAAAGGCCGAATTCAATCGGTCCAAAATAAAAACTATTCTAAGATCCGTTAACCTCGGCTGTTTGTTTGGTTAACATCGTTTGTAAACAGACGGTTAACTGCATTAGCATTTATAGGCTAATGCGAGCGAGCGAATCTGTTTAATTCGAGGCATTGGTAAGGTTTATAACATTCAGACAAAATCAAAGTGAAATGTACGTAGCAGATTTATAGCGGTGGAAAAATTTAAAACGTATGTAGTTAACGCTCGATATTTCTCTTTGTAAATAGTTATGAATCTCAAGGTATTTTCAGATATTCTTTTTTTATTGTAAATTCGTGTGCAGTGTATAAAATAAAAAAAATCTGTAAAGCGGTTGACCCTTCACGCCGTTCCTGAATCTTATTACTTTCAAGCTCAAAGTGTTAAAAATAAGGGAGCTGTGAATTATTCAGCATTAAGGAGTGTTATGTATTAAGGGTCCACGTGAGTTTATAACTATGTAAGTTCCTTTCTTCACTCGTAGCGGCTGTATGGGTTAATCGATTTTGGCATATAAGGTATCGCTAGATTCCTTCTGATATCCCAACTTTCGTATAGTAACGCCGTGCCTAACAAGTATATGTAACATCATAACATTTTCTATATGACGGCCGCTAGACGCCATATTATTTAATCTCAATTGTTCTTTCCCAAGCCTGAAGTATGGGTATCACATTTTAGCTTTTGGCATGACCTGTACGGTCGATTTTCAGATTTTTTTTCCTTTATATCAAACTCAAAATATAGATTTTTAGGCTTTTTCAAGCTTCCCGAGCTCAAAAATATAGTTCTAATACGTTTTTAGCTCTTACAATTCAAAAATTTATGTATATTAAAAAATAAACTTTTATTTCACCTACAGTATCTTTGGAATGTATTGTTTGATTGTGAGCTGCTTTATGATATCTGACGCAGGTTTTTAAACCGAAAAATATGACCAAGTACCAAACATCTTTAAAAAACAGAGTTTTCATTCGAAATTTTATTCGAAATTTTCGTTAACCGTATCTCCCGAACGAACCGACTGTGATGAAATATGCGACGATCGATGCTGTATTTTAAAGACAACAACAAAATTAATAGATTTTTTTGCATTCAGGCATTTCACATCAGCATATGTCTACATAATGTCATTGGAATGAGTATTTTCAGTTAAAACAACAATATCGTTTCTTACTTGCAAAAAAAAAGATTTAAAATCCTACGTGAACAACTTACATGTTGTGCAATGCTTAAATGAATTAATGGCTGTAAAATGATCTGAGAAACATCATCGTGATTTCGAAACGTCTGTTAAAATAACGTGTCACTCAGTACTGTATACAATTTTTTACATCTACCGCCATTTTGTATTTTATGGCTGCCATTTTGGTTTAATAAAAACCAAACTTACTGTATAACCATTGTATGGATTAGACGAATGGGCAGACACCTCATTGGTAAAAGTCCATCAAGCCTTTGGAATGTTTTTGATGTTGCACTCAAAGAGTTTGGTAGAAAAAAAAATTGAATTTCGCTATGAGGCAGTCAAAATCTATCATTTTTTTTTTACATTTTTAATGTACCCAGTGACACTGGCGTCACTGAGATAAATCTGACGACACACAACTTATCGAAAACTGTTTATAAGTTTAGTAGTTACGAGGGAAAACAGGAATTGACATTCGCGCAAACACGCACTTGAAACACATAACCCTCCCTTCGGGCTTCGCCACAGTCGATAAAAATCGGTTCATGACTGATAAATTATAGCTACTTTTGACATCTAAACACTGACAATATGTTTAGATGCTATCAAATAAAAACCTATTATTGTCAAATACGAAAACATTTCTATTTTCTATGTCAGATAGTTTTCAGCGATATAGACGTATAGCTAAATTTGTTTTTTTTTATTTAAACTTTGAAATGTGTTTCTATTTTAATAAATAGAAAACAATTCTGCATGTTTTAAAAATCATGAAATTTAAAATTCAACTAATTTTAACATTACGAGTGGAAGATAGTTGAATTTTTATGAGGGCAACCGGTCTTTTGTCATCGAAAGCCTTTTACATCCCATAATTCTATTTCATTTGTAGAATTATACAACTGAACTAATTCTGTTTTAGATATTCTGGTTTGTCCTTTTATGTATAGGCTCGTCAAGAAAAATTACTTACGAATTCCAATCGAGTGTTTACAGTCGTAATACTTAATATCAAGTTATGGAACTTCATTTAATGACATGGATCGAATTAAAATTGGGTTCCGTAAAGGTTGTAGAAAGCTCTCTAACTCTTAAACTGTCGGAGCTGAAAGAAATTCTATTTATTATACTAAAGTTACGTTCTATTATTATTATATTTTTAGGCTGAATAAATTTAACATTTTTCTAAATCGCGTTTCGATAATGAAAGAAAACTAAATGTAGACTTAATTTTCGTAGATAGCTACCAAAATGTTTTGACGATTGTGGCTCAAAATGTGGCATAATTTGATTGTACGAATTGGGTTCAAATCTTCTGTTCTTAACTGATTCTATTATTTTAAATTAACTCGTCTAGTTAAAAACATCTTCTAGAACTATTTAATTCACAGTTCATGGGTTTTTATAATATTTTAATAAGACATAATGCTTGACTCTCAATAAAAATTGACATTAATTAAACAGATTACCAAATACGTAAACAAATAAATGAATAGATTAGAGAGATACAGATTAAATGTTATTGTAGATAAATTTAGGTGTTATAATTTAACTTGGTCTAGTGCATTTTGAAAAAATATGTCCTTAATTCGTACTAAAGTTTTAAACGCAATTACACTTTGTCCCTTTGTATTACTTTTAAACACTGTTTACAATTTTCCATGAATTTTTGTATGTTATTTAGCCTCTATGATTACTGACGTGAATATTTTCAAATTCAAATCTGTTTATTACATTGTCACCTGTTTGATAGAAATATGGAAATTTCAGGTATAACAATAGAATACTTATATAGAATACAGATTATATATAAGTATTCTATTAAATATAATACAGATTAAAAACTTATTTACTTGAAATAACTAAATCTTATTTCAAACTTTTTAATTGCACCTTTATATTATTAGTATTAGGATAAGTTGCAAATCTTTATAAGTATATAACAATTTGTAATATCTAATAACATAGCATAAGAAGTCTAATAGTCTAAGATCCGGCATTAGAAAAATGTACCCTCATCTGTTAATTGCATCAAATAATGTTTAAAGGCGGATAATAATATTATAAATTTTTTGAGGATGTACGTTGTTCGTAATTAACATAGTTAAAATATAGACGGCCATTGCCTCCTCCATCAAATATCCTATTCCTGCCTAAAAGGCTAAAACGCTAGAGACTCCTCTGAGGATGCGAGTGTCCATGGGCGGCGGTGATTATCTATTCTTTTGTAACTCGCATGCTCGTTTGTCACTCAACGCTATGAAAGAAATCTGAAAAACGGTTGACTCTGCAGGACGTCCCCAAAACTTGCGGCTATGATATTTATCGACGTACACGACACCCGACTACAAGTGTTGACAAAGAAGATATATAGGAATTATCAAATCATCATACAACCATTGGTCGGATAGAACTGGAAAACTAAAGCAAAAGACATTTAATCGAATAAAATTTTGAAGACCTTTCATAGAAATCGATATACGCAGCAGTGCATTCCCTTGTTTTCCTACCCCGGGTATAGATTCCGTTTTCGCAATGGTTTCCCAATTATTTTTTTTCTCAGAAAAAAATATGCCCACCAACTTCTGAATTGTAATGACCATCTTAAACGCGATCCATTGACAGACAGGAAATGAATCTAATGTACTTCTAAAAATACCTCTTTGTCACTTCCCATTTCTTCGGAACCACTCCCCTTAGAGTCACACTGAATGTCGGGATCTTTGGTGTGGGCATATCGAGAGAAGTTCAGTTCAGCGAGTAAACGAAGTAAAATTAGTTTCTAAAAGCTTCTACTGTAGATTTGACAATGGATCGCTTCTATCAATAGAACGCGACATGACTTCATGGATCATCGCATCCCACTTCAAGGTACGGGTCAATTTGGCCTGTCTTGAATACTGTTGTTATGCTTGGACTGGGGAACTCAATCAATTCCTGCTTCTAGATCGTACCCAAAGTCGAGCGTCTCGATTCATCGGCGACCCTGTAGGCCAGTTCGACCCTGGCTTTGTTTAAATGTACGCGGGCAAAGTCGGGGCAGGTGCTAGCGTTACTTAAAAAAGACTACGAGAGAGGGTGTTTGAGCAGCGGGTTGGCTAACCTGACTCAATAATAAGAACTCGTAGCATTTTGTATGTCTTTATTTCAAAAAAAAATATCCATTATTTGAAAAGCCATTTCGCTGTGACGGCCTTTTGCGTACGCCGTATTGTGTATGAGACATATAATATTACATATTTGAATTAACATTCTCTATAATTGTGTTTTCCATAAGTAATGTAGAAAAGTATCTGATGTCAATTTTGACGATTTATTACCAGAGTGTACATATTCCTATAACGTACGAATAATCGTAGAAATTCTTTTCAATATTATTTTAGCTTATTATTTCGAACATCTAAAAATGATTATTCATATTTTATCAGGAAGGTAGGGTAGATTAAAGAGACTTTTTAAAATTGTCTATTTGCAGCCGACGTGGCGACCGACGTTCTGTGTTTGGCAGCTAATGACAAGCGACGGAAATATGTATGGTTAGGCTTCTATGTATAAAGTAAGAAAAATAGCGTAGAGGGAGTAACGAAATAACAACACTGAAACTCTTTCTAGTCTAGTTTTCCTTATGATGTGTGTAATGAAACAAACAGAGATAGTAATATAATTGACAAGCACACGCCTGACGAAGGTTGTACACTTTTTCCATGTTTATAAAAAAAATCTAATGATGTGCCTTACCAAAATTGTCATCGATAGTTTTGCACTTTGTTTCTACCATGAACGAATACAAAAAAAAAATTAAACTTCTTAGAATTTGTTTCTGTATCAATAAAGAATACAGCATTAATACGAACAAAGTTTATGTAAATTAAATGTCTGTCTGTTTGTTAGGGTTAACCTCCGAAAACGGCGGCCATATGTTATTCGCCTAAGCGCCGAAAGTGACGAAAACTTGGTTCCTACATTCCAAATAATAATTATATACCTCCTAAACCCAGTTTAAATAACGGTTACTCCTGATGACTTATTTATTACCAAAAAACTATGTCTTTTGTGATTATAATAGAGCTTAAATCTGTTTAATAAAAACACTGAAATTTCATAAAAATAAATCTAAATTTAATTAATGACGATATTAACATGATAATCACTTTCTTCTTCTATTATTCATACAAAATTCACTTATTTAAGACAATCAAACGCAATAATACACATTTAAAAAACGTGTTTTAAAATGAGTATTACTCTCCAACTTCCAAACACATTTATATACCTAAATATTGCGGTAATATACCAGAGCATTTAATATCTGTATTTGCTGAGTGTGGTAAATGCGTAAAAATGACTCCAGTGTAATCTATCAATCTGTGTGGTTAAGCCGTGCTGTGGTTAACTTGGCTGCGGCACAAAATGAGCCGGTTTAAGGTTGCCAGACACATAAATTTATAATCAGTATAAATAAAAACTATGTAAGTGCCGGTGTTAATACCAGTTCTTCACAATGTTCAGTTCTGCACTTCGCACAGTCAATGCGTGCGAAACGCATTACATACCACTGCTCTAGTCATAAATTCTAAAATATAACCAGTTGTTCTCTTTAAAAACCAATTTTGATCGTTGCGAATTGCACCAATATCGTTTGGTTACTTTGAGAGATACGGTTAACGAAAAATTGGAAAAAAAAAAGGTTTTTTCCAAAAATCTTGGTATTTCAAATATGTTTGGTACTCGGTTATCTTCCTTTGTTAAACTACGCTAGACGATATAAAGCAGATCAAAATCAAACAACGTATTTCAAAGATATTGCAGTTGTAAATTTAAAAAAAATCGGTCTTTTATTACATATAGATTTTTGAATTTTAAGAGCTCATAACGGATTATAACTATATTTTTTGAGCTCGGAGAAGTTGAAAAAGGAATCAAATCGATTTTTTGAGCATTACGAGCTGAATGATTTATTGCTCGTTTGTTCTTAACACTTTGAGCTCGGAGTAGTAAGATTCAGGAATGGCCTGAAGATTCAATCGTGTTCCAAAATCTCAAAAATTCATAAAGTATTTCGAGGAGCTCAAAGACACGTCGATAAATATCATAGCGGAAAGTTTCACGGATGGCCTGCAAGGTCAACAGACTTTTTCAGTAGGAGATAATTTGCATACTGAATTGTTTTCCAAAAAAAATTGGTTGCCTGTAAAGTCGGTATACGGGCGAAAGTTTTACGTGACAACGACTTTGAGTGGTAAAATCATTTTAATGTGAATATTCATTCGTATAGTAGGAAGAAGGATGAAATAATAGTAACAATTTAAAACATTTATTTATACAAAGAATTATATTTAAAACATTAATTTATACAAAGAATCTCGCACTGAATTTCATATTAACAAAATTTTATTTTTACCTTTACACATACATACGTATTTATATACAAATATACATACAATAACTTGCAATACATTTGCAAGCTATGCACTAATTCTCTAGTGCTGCGCGCGGCAGACCGATCATAGTTGAGTGGGAGAGAGACGCAAGGCATTCGGCGAGCCTCTCTCTCGTTCGGTGACTCATCGTAACGTTACCGAGCGTTACACTTTTTCATAAGTGACTCCCAGCCGCAACCTAATTTAAGACGTTGTCACGTCAAAATATGCGTGCATTTTTAAAATTGAAAGATGAAGGTTTGCAATTCTGCCAAGAGGCACGAACAATATAGACCACTTATAAAAATGTCTGTGGTGTAATGTACCCCCCGACGCTGCGACCGCTGCGACGCCGAAGGCCGCTAATTGCCACCCAATAACATCCACAAACATGTTTGTTTGTGACACTTCAAATGGGGTGGCGCTAGTGTTGTGCGTTTGTCGATTGTATCGATAGATTATTTTTAATCTTGCATTTTCGTTGAAGTATGAAAAATTTGGAATAGAAACTTTTAGGAAAAACTCCTTATTTGGAAAAAGGCATAATGAGGGCCATTCAAGACCGTTAGATGATCTATTTGTTCTAAATAAACAAATGTGGTTAAAATATTTGTCTCTATATTGAGGGCAATTAAAGTAAATGAAACATAAAATTAGGGTTCAGTTGACTTTCATAATACGTGTCCGGACGTACAACAATACAATAACCTACTGCGGTTACTTAGCGGGTCCTAAAGACGCAACTAACACTGGTTAGCAGGAAATTGGCAGCAGACTCTTCTGTGAAACCTTGTACATAGTGTGATCACCAACTCGCCTGCCATGAGTGGTGATTATGACAATACCTTTCCATTCTAAGAACCATAAAATCACGGTCTCTAATTCCCGGCGATCCATCTATTTCTGGTAACGGTAGCAGCCATGATAACGGAGGGTCATGTGTGGTGGCGAGCCGTAGGGCCGGTCTATATCCAACGGTGGAGAGACACAGGCTGATGATGAAGACGATAATGACAACGATGTTGATGATTAGAGCAATATAAATATTTTTATTGTGAAAAATAAAACTTTTTGTGCACCTAAGAAAGAATTAAGTTATTTCTTATTTGTTTGTCGTTTGTGAATCACGTCGACGGCGTTGTCAGTATTAATGCTTAATGCAATGCTTGTAAGAACGAAGACTGTCCAAATAAAATTACTACATACATATTGAAAATGAGTACTGAACTCACAACGATAAAACAGCAACTTTTATTCACGGCGTTCGCGTGCCCCAACGTACAATAAACTAATTTTGCATATCATATACGTGCCATAAAAACTAATCGAAAGGCGACTTGTAAACGATCGCACAGCCGAAACCGCTACCGGTCAATAAACGAAAATATTTTCAAAACTTCTGGAGATAAAAAAAAATCGTCTATTATTGATTGATCGTGAGTGTGGTTAGTGCAAAAACAACTCACGTCGAAAAAATATGAATATTCACTCCCGGCCTAATCGCCCCGCGTCGACGGCCGTCATTTTGCTTTCCGCGAACGAAACTCGACGCGCGAAAATGTAAGCCGATATTTCAAAACACCATTTCGATTAGCCATTTCGGTCGCCAAGGACGCCGCCTTCCGCGTGCGGGACTAGTGATGCGCTTTTATTCATATCGATGAAATTTTTGTACTTATATTAAGGTGATGCAATACGTAAACGAAAAAGTCTAAAGTCGCGTTCTCTTGTCGGACAAAACCGACTTACTATCTTAATCACTATCGTTATACGTACTTAACTCGTTAACAATGAAGTTCAATTCCCGAAGCAAGGTACAGGAAATGAAAAGGGGAGCCTTACGCAATTTATCGTATTTTAAAAATATAAATATTACATCGAAGAAGTAGTCATTGTATCTTATGAATATTTATCATATCATTTTCATTTATAAAAACAGTCATGCCTTTGAAATTGTGAGAAAAACGTTCCCAAAATATTTAAGGAAGTTTTATTATAACTATTATAAGAAAAGGATGCTGTTTCTTCACATACAAAGATGCTTCAATTATCGATTTATTGAGTATTTTTTCCAATTTGAGGCTACGTTTTAAAAATAAATTTTCAATAATTCTTAATAGTTGCACGAATGTTCTTAGCTATTTTATCACCATAATAAAACGACGAAAATGAAAAAATGGAGATAAACGAAACGCCTCATTGTGAGAAGTTTTAATCTTATAAATCCTAAAAGGGTCAATACAATGCGCTTAATCCCGGAAACGTAGCACCTTGAGGACTAAATTTAACGATAAAGCAATAAAATCTAGCGCATTTGCTTATTTTGACACTTCATGGATGAAATATCAAATACATAACAAGGTTTGTACGCAATCCTAGGGGTGCGAGTCGCGCTTGTCAGTTTTTTTCTTAATTGACTTTTATAACCCATAACGCCCAGACAAGCGGGTGGATGTCGGCTAGTTATTTATAAAACTACTATTTCAATACAAAATAAAATAGCTAGGTCGCGTCACGTCTTATTAGCCAATCAGGATAAACGCTAGCGAATAAAAGCCGTTGAAGTAATGCCTGCGACAATACTGACTAGCGTGCAAAAGTTTCATGTATAGCATGCAAAAGTTTTATATTTTATAAACCCTCTTTTTTCAGTGTAAAATTAGCACACAAACAATGTTATTCGTAAAAGCTTATTTACTCTATAGTTCGTTTAAAATCGACTGTATTTTCAATCTTCGATTTTATGAGATGAGAAATTTCACTAGCCGATGGATAATTTTGAAAAGAGTCGACACTAGGCGGCGCCATTCTCGCGTTGACAAAAACTATACGCTCGCAAAACGTAGTGTTTCCCGCGCTTAAATCATGTACGATTAATTAGTCAAGAATTAACTAATGAACTTTCCAGATATGGTTAATGGGGTGAATGAATTAAAAATATAATTGAACACACGAGGTGCTGAAATTAGTCTCTTTAAATATTCAAAAAATACTCAAAAGAAACGCTAATGGCCTTGTTTTTTTTTTTCGAAATACATAACAGCTATGCGTCATTATGGCATGATTCATTTTTTATTTATTGAAGGATGTATAAGAATTAATGAAAACTAATAGAAAAATATAAATAGAAAATTCTCTCGTTGACTTTCGACAGCTAAGCTGTGGTGCATCCCGCTCTTTCTAAAGTGAACGAATCTCAAAAATTGATTATTTGCCGCTATTAAAATTGAAAAAAAATCATAAAATCAGGGAATTGGTGTTTTATCCCCGTTTTCGGAAATCGAGTTTTCATCAGATCTTGACCCTTAAGAGTCTTAAGAATCTATTTCGATCGTTTTCCAAGCGATGTCTGTATGCCTGTATGTATGTGTGCGCGCGTGTGCCTGTTTGTGTCTCTATGTAAACTCTCGTAACTTTTGAACGGATCAACCGATCGAAGCGCAGTTTACGACATTGCAAAGGAATCCACTCAACTTACACTTCCTGAAATTTTGTTCTTATTTTGCTCAGTAGATTTTAAAGAATCTCAAAAATAAAGTTATGAGAAAAATGTTTTTTTTTTTTAAATATATGTTAGACTACTCTATGGATCGATATAAAGTCTAGTCAGCTTTTTTTCCCAAATAGCTGCATCAACTGCCGCAAAATATATAAAAATCTGATTAGTTCAAGAGATATCGTTGGAGAAATTTTTATAAAAAGTATTTATTATATTTTTTACACTAACGATAAATTTGAAAATTTAACTATTTGTTTTCTTTAAAAAAATTACGTCGATCGTCGCAAATTTCGTTAACATCGGTTGATTCGTTCTAAAAATATCGTCCACTTACAATTCGCAATAAATAATTTCCCAAAATAACTTCTAAAGTTCTTGCTGTATTGATGTTTGGTATCGGTCAATTTTCTTTGCTTGAAAAACTGCGTCGAATGCTACAAAGCAGATTAAAATCAAATTATGTTGTCTATGTATATTGTAGTTTAATAGAAAAAAAATCCGTTATTTTTATAAATCTAGATGTTTGAACTTAAGAACATATTGAAATCACATTTTTGAACTTGGAGAACTTGAAAAAGTGCAAAAATTGATCTTTTTAGTTCAAATTCAATCATTTACTGCTAGGTACATTTTTGAAAACTTTGAGTTTGAAAGTAGCAAATAGTTTCAGGAATGACTTATAAAGTCAACTGTTTTGCTGAATTTGATTTTGAAAAACTTAAAGATAAGTCTTTGAGTTTTGAGACAATTATATTTTTGAACTTAACAAGCTCAAAAACACATCTATAAATATCATAGCGAGAAGTTTTAGGCGAGAAGTTGGCCTGTAGGGTGAACCGTCTTACAGATTTCTTTTTATATTATCTTCAAGGCGCAAACGAGTATGCGAGCCATCAGAAAGTGGCTCATCATCATCGCCGCCCATGAACACTCGCAACACCACAGGAGTGACCAGTGCGTTGCGGGTTTCTTAGAATTGAATAGGACGTCTAATGGGATGGAGTGTGATGATGGAGTAGAAAGTGGACTGATGCAGAGACGGATGGGTTTCTTTTCAATATATAATAATTTTAAAAACATAATGCCATATGATATATAGTAATCTCTATACAAGTGCATATGCTAGTGTTTTTGTAACTTTTGAACCACTCGACGGAATGAGGTTACACTTACTACACAACATAGTTGTTTATATTTTATATCTATGTTAAGATCTGATAGGTAGCGCTGTAATCAATTTAAGGAATCTGTATTTATGAATTGAAATAACTAATATTCACATCGTATGTTGGCTTAGTGCAAAAAAAGGTAATTCTGAAATTTGGACCTAAAAGATAGCTTTGTGGTCGAGGTAAGGAACTTATAAACCGAGATGATTGTTGTTCGTATCAGATGTTCGAATGGTCAACAAAAATTATTTAACATTTTGCAAAATTTTTGTCATAAGTGCAAGAAATAAAATAGAAAACCTGTACTCACCTACCGGAAAGTAGGACACCTGATGTGTATTTACTGTAGGCTAAAAATAGTGTTGTTAGCGTTGACACAATCAGACGGATAGAGAGCTTTTTACAAATCTTCTCTTCTCTTTTCTAAACTATCTTTTTTACCGTTATTGGAAATGACGTGTAATACAGATTTGAGGGTAGTTGTTAAATTCGCAATCTTTTGATATCACCGAACGATAACTATTTGAAGATTTTTTTTTCTTCACAAGAAAATAAGTTTTACATTGAATGTTTAATTTTAAATTATATTTTGAAAATTCGGTTTCTGTAATTCAAATTTGATTCTGATGACAATATATTCATTTAAATACATAAAAATGTTTCAAAAACTAATCCGCTTAACCGAATTAACTGCATATCTCATTAACGCCTTAAATAATATTAAAGACAATGTAAAGAAATGAAAATCATCAAATAGCCTTGTCAATCTTTAAATAATAATAATTTAAATATCTATTGTAAACGTATTTAAATAATGCAAAACAATTAAACAGTATAATATTTTTTTCAATGTATATTAATTAAAAGTATTGTTATTAGGCACGAGACTGAAAATATAAAATAAGTGAAAATAAAAAAATAAAAATATTAGAAATGCTGTTCCAAAATTCAGTGCAATTCACAACGATGTGTTTCTCCGTCCTGGTCGTGTACGATGCGAAGACGCAGTGAGCGAGGGAGATGGCAGATAAGGTCAGCTGATTGGAGCGCCGCGCGCGCAGGCCACACCAGCGCCGAATCAAGCGCATCATGGTAAGTAATATACATATGACGTAATTCCACTTATGTTCCTGCTGTAACGTTTAATTTATGTATTGATGTCAGTTTAAGTTTCTTTTACAATTTTGGTACGATCTTTGCATACATCTCTTGCTCCATTGACGTCTTTTCATGCCAACTCGTCAGTTTCCGGTGCTTAAAACTTGGTTTTGAATCGATTTCAAATCAATTCGATCCGTATGTCTGTAATATTGTCCTTATACGAACTTCTAAACATGTGTGCTATATTTCATAAGGGTATGTATGTATGTTGGTATGTTTGTTTGCGTATATCTCAAAAATTATTAGTTGGATTACAAAAAATCTTTTTTAGTTGAACAAGGTGTAGTTCAACTTAGGAAACTGTATAAGTTTCATCAAAATCAGTTTAGCAATTTTTGAGATAGAATGTTAAGTATGTATCAGTCACTAGGAAAAGTGTTGTTAGCTTTGTTAAGCTAACATTAGTCTGTCGAGTAATTAGAAAACATGTCATTATTAAAATCACACCAAACTAAATTTAGTTTACCTTCGCATGCTAACCGTACATTAAGGTGTGATGTGCTGTGTCAAAAAATAAACCTTATTTGCATGTCATAAAGAAACCAGGCCGTTTTTAGGGTTCCGAGCTAAAATGGCGAAAACGGAGTCCATATAGTTTCGTCATTTTCATCCGTTCATCCGTCCGTATATCACAGCCATTTTATTTAAAACCTAAAAGACGTATATTGATAACATTTATAGTGTAGATGTCTTGAATGAGCTGCTAGTTTGTTTGGTGGTTAAATATCAAAAATAAATATTTCTAGGGGGCCCCTACATACATGTAACAATAAATTTTTTTAGCATACGTCAATGTGTGGCACATATTTTGACAGTTATTTTAAAAATACTTCAAGATTTCTAAGCGATTTTTTGATTACATGAATAATTTCGGAAATAATCACTTCGTAGGTAGCAAAAATTGTGTTATAACTTTATTTACAAACCGTATGTCTAAAAATATGAAAAGAAAGAAGGTAATTCTTAACTAACACTTTCAACGAAAATTATTGTGAACATGATCGGATATACTGTTTTTGAGTTATTGCGGAAAAACTGCGCTTCTCAACAAAAGGACGTAAGTGCCATGAAGATACGCTTTTTAGCTGATAAACTTTAATTTACATTATTTTAATAGTCGGCATACCAATTTGTTTTTCTAGTTTTGGACGACTAAAGTGCTTATAACTATTCAGTGCAGGAAACATGGAAAAAGTGTAATAAGTGGAACCCTATAATGAGCATGGTCCGACATGCTCTTGGCCAGTTTTTTCATGTAAACTTAATTTAAGTCCGACAAAAATTTTAAAACCTATAAAAAGAACGCAAATGGAATGTAACTATTTACGATTTTTTTTAGCTCATTAGAAAACAAATTACACATCCTTCGTATTAGATGTAAATTTATAGCAATATTGTTAACAGACTACTTACTAATATTATAAAATTACACAACCACGAGATGAACAGAAACATCTCATCAGAACCTCATAAGCTACAAAGGGCGCCCTTTAAAACATTTTAAAATGTAACGTTTGCATAAAAGTCGTAAATACCTGTTTTATGTAACACAAAGCACTCCCGAATGATAAATACTCACGGAGTGCGTCGAAAGAGCTCCTCTTTGTGCTTATAAATAGGTTATGTGAACGTTTCAGAGTTGCGTTTACATTAGAGGAATACGAAATTAATGCTCCACGAAGACGTCATACTGGGATATGGCGTTTTCAACGATGGCACTGATGCGGTTTTCGTGAAAGCAAACGGAAATGCCGTGGTAGCGCCAGATGCCGGGTACTTATCAATAAACTTATAAGCTGAAAGGTTGATGTATAAATTTTCATAAATATGTATTCGATGTAAAATAAATGCGTCATCAGTGCGCCATGTTTGTGAGTCTGGGCGATGGTTATTTTTTAAGGGATTAATTTGAGTATGTTTCCCTTAAGAATTTTCATTTTTTGATGTAACTTCCAAACAGACATCTCTAATTAATCCTGCTTAAAATTATATATCGAGATTTAATGTTTATCGATCACAAACTACGCTTACTAATTATTATTAATTTATTATTAGGCATCAATATTTAATTTTAATTTTATTCTCTATTTAAGAATTCATTTGTAGAATGTGCGATATATTATAGGACACACATCTACTCAATTTTCATAGGGTTTATTTTGAAAACACATTTGCAAAATCAATAAAAAAAACATTATCAAAACTTTCATTTAAAAGTGTTCATCAAGTGCTACGATTTTTGTATAAACTTAGTGTTAATGTTCAAAATACATTTTATTGCCGTACCTATTTTATATTAGCATAATAATAAGATGTAAATGGCGCAAATTTTTATATTTTATTTTTTATATATATTTTAGACTAAATATTTTATTTATATTTTCTAATAGACAGCGACTTTCATTGAAATAATACGGGCAAATAATTAGAACTATTCTTTAATCGACCAGAATAAAAAATAGGTCAACGTAGTTCTAATATCGGTATCTATCAATGATAATGGTCTATGATTTTTGTTCATGCGCGTGATCATATCATTAAGTTCAGTACTCTTCTGATTGTACCTGTTTATAATTACACTAATTACTTTGATATCATGAAGGGTAAAAAATACATTATTGCATGCAAAAGACGTAAAAAGCAAAAAGACCCACAGAGCATTGTCAGACATTGGTAGCGGGCTGTGTGCGTTTGCGGGAAAAAAGAATGGCCATGCGAACCCAAATTTATTTATTAAGTAAAATAATATTATTAAACTAAAATTTTGGACAGCCGCTATTACTTTACGAAATTGAGTACGTGAAGAAAATATACAAATATTTCATACACTGTCCAAAAAGTGAATCCGTGTAAATTTGACAGTGTAATGTTATCGGTAGACTTGTTTAGGTGCAAATGTGTGTCTATGGCTTAAAAGTGTTATAACGAACTGATGTACTTCAGGGGGTGTCGGTTATTACTTATCGGCATTTCGTTTGCCGAACTCTATCGTCTGTGCTTGCATGCGATTGGGACGATTATATCGAATTACTTAAAAATATCAACTTTATCGTCGAAGGAATTCAAGAGAAACGTACGCGGTGAGAATACATGGCGATGACCGATCGATAACACTTACCGAGGGTGAGGTACAGATGCCAAATTAAGAAGTCAGACGGGGCACTGCTCCTGCATTTTAATGATGTTGTCTTGAGTATCACTTTATTTTGGATGACACGCTACACGACCGGTTCTTCTTGGCGTGCTGTTTGTCTCTAAGCGTATTTAGATGTCCTAGAAGACTTGGCTGGAATTGAGAGTTGGTTGATCACTTGCCCTGCGTCGTAGTGCCGTATCATCTACGCCGTCTCATAGTTGAGATTAGCCCTGTAGCCTATGTGCGGGTCACCAAAAAATTGATAATCACCGTCGCCCATAGAAATCCGCAAGCCCAGAGAGGTTGTTGGCCTTTAGCGTTATAGGATTCTAAACATTTAATTTTATGTACATTTGATACCTCATACAACATTTCGTTTTAATCCAATGGTTAATTCTAACTTTCCGCCTCTTTGTAGCTTTTGTTATTAAATTTCGATAACGCAGTACGGAAATTTTCGGACTGATATATATTGTCTTTAATCTCAAGATTATTTAGTCGCTATCAGATTATTATCGACACCCAAATCTTGTCCCAAATCCGAAATTTCCATCGACATTATCTAACAAGATCAGGATGGACAGTTGGTCATCGTTAGACTCTTCGTATACAGGTGCGGTAAAATTCAGCTCATAAAACTGATCGTAAAAGATTAAATTTCAAATTTATAGCTTTAAAACAACCTAAGATTTATAGCGAACGGTACTTTGCGCCAAATCCTTGATAATATTCATGTTTATTTTTAGAAAAAACATCTACGCATCACGCCTCAATTATAAGATTTGAAGTTTTCAATAAAACGTTTTGAAAATCGATTCAGAAGTTTTGGTGATAATGGCCGAATGCGGTGAGAGGTGATGGTGACCGATAAATGTCCTCACTAAATAACCTGTAAGTGGCCATTAACGTCTACCTTAGCAGGTATTTGTCGGTAAATATAATTTTCGCAGTACTTCCATTTATAAACAACTTCATTTAATATATGATCCCGTATTTTGAGAATGGGGAACAGATCTCATGCATCAAGCCTTGTATAAGATTAGTAATAAATAAAACAAATACATTGTAACATGTGGAGACTTTAATGTAAACTTATTAGATGTGATCAATCACAGTAGTAATGCACTGGAATTTTTTGGATGTTTCAGTTTGTTTAATCTCTTTTTATAACCTACTCGAATCACATGTTCCTTTAGGAATTGCCTTGACAATATTTTCACAATTTAACCATGTCAAAAAACTTATTATTGATCATTCAAAATCGGACCATAACAGTCAGTTAGCTTATTGTCAAATACCAATTAAAAGAAAACCGAAAAGAATGATATATTGCATACCAGTGAATGAAAAACGATTGTTTAAAAGGAAAATACCATCCGGGAAGTCTTGAAACTACAATGCTGTGATGATGCTAATCAGCTATAAGACTCGATGTTTTATGTAATAAAAGGGGAATATAATAATATTTTTGGAATAAAAAACATTAAATTAAATGAGTTGTTATCTTTTGGTGATGGGGCGACAGTGGGAATACGTAAAAGTAGAAAGAAATTATGCGACATTTATAAATGAAAGAATATATAATAATAGTAAATATTTTGCTAGGTTTGTCAAGAACTACTCAAAAACTTTTAAAGTATTGCAGCCAAAACTGTGTGTGTTAATAAAAATATGAAAAAAGCAAAAATGTAATGAAGACATCTTGGAGTGTCGTAAAAAATGAAAGTAGAAAAATTGAGAATCGTGATCTTAATTTACAGCTTAACATAAATGACAAAATGTTAAAAAATGCCATAGACGTTGCTGATGCATTTGAAAAATTCTTTACGGACTTGCCAATATCAACCCCCAAATCTTTTAATTTATTTACCTCTCTGGCTGAATCACTATTGAAGGAAAATGTTGTGCCCACTAGCGTTAATTTTGAATTCATATATGTAAATTCGGTAGATATTATTATTGCATTTAAGTCATTAGAAATGAAAAAGACTACTGACCTCCATGTTTTGTCAGTTAAAATAATAAACTTCATTATTATTTGAATTGCATCAAACTCGGCATTTATATTCAAATAGGTGTCGGAATGATGGCGTTTTTTCCTGGTCTGATGAAACAAAGTAAAACATCATCTCTTTATTTAAAGGCAGTAGTAAATTAACCTAACCACATTTAGGTCCTTATCCACATTACCGACGTTTGGTAAAATTTTTGAAAAATTTATCTTAAATCAACTGTTATAGTAATAATTTAATGTCAAGAAAACAGTTCGATTTCAATCGGGGTCGTTCGACAACCGATGCTAGCGTTGAACTTGTTCAATAAATTTTCGGAGCCCTGAAAGATTTGTGAGACTCAGTGAGAATGTTTTGTGATCTCTCCAATGTATTTGATTGTGTATATTACGAAATTCTTACCGGGAAGCTACGTCAATATGGAGTGTCGGTCTGGCACTCGACCTTCTGAAATTGTATTTCAGTAATAGGATTCAAAGGGTTCGTATCAACGGCATAGGACTGTCAGGATCTGTGGTCCACGTAGGGGTGTCACAAGGATAAGTTTTTGGTCCGTTTATGATTTTAGTTTATATTAATGATATACCCATTACTGTTGAGGATATTAATGAGATATATACTGTTGTCAGATGACATTTCATTGTTATTTAAAGTCAAAAAACAACAAATCGTTTTATAGGGATATGAATATTGCTATCTCCAAAGTAGAAAAATCGTTTACAGTAAATAACTTCCTTTACGATGTGAAGAAAATAAAATGTGTAAAATTTTCACTTCTGAATGTAGTAATGGGAAATTACAGCTTGTTGATGCTACTGTATTTTTGGGAGTTATTCTGATTAGCAGGCTTCAATGGGGTTCGCACATCAGTATGTTGACGAAGATTCAACTTTACTGTGCATTGTGTAAAATGATAACAATGAGTCAGATATTGAAATCATCAGATTGGTCTATTTTAGCTGTTTTCATAGCTTGATGTCATACGGCATCTTGTTGTTTGACACATGCCACAGATATTGATAAAATTTTTGTGCTACAAGAGCGGTTTGTTTGGGTTATTTACGGGCTGGGACTTAAAGTATCTCTTAGAACTGAGTTTAAGGAAATACGATCTTAACTCTGGCATCTCAATTTATATATGAAAATCTAGTAAACGTGTAAGAGTATATAGAAATATTCGAGAAAAGTAGTGACAAACAAAAATACGAGAATTAAAAATAAACTGCATTTACATATTAGTCGACGGCTTAAAAACACAGATTCATTTAGGGGGGAATTCATTCATCCATGTGCGCGCATATTCAATAAGGTCCCTTAAAATATACAAAATCTACTTTTAAACACGTTAAAGTTTTCTAGAAGTATTCATAGATTGACTCTAAATCTCTATTTCTTCATAGACACACATAGGTTTGTTTTTACAGTATTATACGTTATTTAAATCGATAATGAAATTAACTAAGTTTTAAGTTTTTTTATCATTCCGAGTGTACTACTTGTCTCTCGGCACATCGCAAGGAGTAACGATTGACGCTATAATTGAAGTGCGAGGGCGGGGGCGGGGCCGGGGGGCGGTATTGTCTCGCGGCTGAAAATAACAGGCCTCGCCTCGGAATGCTTATAATATTTTTTATGCGCCGGCCGAAATGCGAATTCCTTCTCCATGGCGGATAATAAAGGAAATACGCAATAAAAAAAACTCTGTCTAAAGTTAAGCCCGTTGTACGCGCCGGGTCGGTACCCGAAATAGCTATTGCTGCGGTAAAACGCTTATACAACTAATAAACTGTGTTCTCTTAACAAGAACTTTCGCTTATGTATATACCCCGAATCGATAATGTAAATATTTTGTTAGGGCATATTTCCCTGTCTAATATGGTGATTCCGCGGCCGAGCTTTGGCCGCGGGCCAACTCGGTTTTATCACCGCGCGCTCATTTTGTGAACTCGAATCAGAATTGATTTCGTATCGTTTCCGTTTCGATTCTATACTTCAGAAGCTCTACCCGAAGAACGGGGAGATATGGTCCGTTAAAATAATAAATTAGCCGGTACTCGTTATTTATTACATAGACATGAGAGGACTTTTATTTTTACAAAAATTTGATGACCTCCATTAATATACATGAATATGAATATAAATAAATCTAACATTAAAGCTGTGATTAAATCCAGTCTCGCTTAATACATTCGATGTGGTACCTGTACATGTAAATTTGAATTAACAAATCAACATACTTCAGTTAGATTTGTTTCTGTATAGTTATTAAATACGTTGATAGTTCACATGTTGAAGATTTTAGCTAACTAAACTAGCGGACAAAAATTAAATTACGTATGTTTATACCTAATAATGATTGATTCACATAACGCTGTAATAATTTCGTATATATCTGCACTATACTAATGATGTGGTTTCATCCACTAATTAATACAGATATAAAGAATTCCTAAAATACAATAAATTTTGAATGTACGTATTTAGAGTTATATCATCATTTAATTACACTAGTAATTTTGATGAGTTTCAAAATCACACATCAAAAGTAACTTTTTCTATATTATTCGACTATTCAACTTATTTTTCCTAAATTTCTTACACGACGAAATTGACTTCGGATCGATAATAAATCTACGGCGGTAGGTCCACCGGAATTTTATGCCGACAGCATAAAGCTAAAGTTGACGGATAGCCGGATTATAAATGGCGAAAGTTCCTCTCCCGATGGATTAATATCTCAATTAATATTAATTATCCGAAAGCAGTGCCGTAAAAGTTGTAGCGCCTTTCGGTTGACGGATCGCGCCTTAATTAACGGAGCGATCGCCACGTAAATTCCGATACAATTCGTCGGACATCTACCCTAATCGCTTTCGTGGTTTCATGGGTACGAAAGATCATAAATAAATACTTTACAGAGTTCTCGACAGTCAAATCAATCGATGCTTTTCCGATTTTTTTTTCTATGGAAAGTATGCACTGAACTTTATAGATATCATCTGATTGTGGTGATTGTATGCGTTTGTTAATTTGGAAATGCTGTTGCAAAAAGAGATGTGTGCGTGTATAAGTGATAGATTCTATTGACAAATCTAATTCCGTCTCAAGTTTGGCCAATTGACCGGTGTGAGGACAACCGAGTGTCCGTTCGAATATCGTTATCCGATAAGAATTAATTTTGTTTGATAAATACGACAACTGACGCGCTGCTAATGTAAGGTTTATTTTGCAACGTGTGATGCACGTCGCACTGTGAAAAAAATAACTCCTTTCAAAATAGAAGTTTTTAATGATTTTCTACATTTTTACCTAAAGTTCGGAATGTGAATAGATATTTAATGAGTATCTTATTTTTTTTTGGATATTTTTCTATTTTGTATATACATTGTTCTGTGCTAGCTTTTGCCCGCGGCTCCGCATGCGTGGACATTGAATTAATTTTTTTCGTCTCTTATACAGAGCGATCACGCTGTCATCATATGATAAGCAAAAAACAAGTAACAAATCATAGTAATAAATATGAATGTGTCTGTCTGTCTGTTATGTTTTCACTGCTAAACAGATGTACCGATTTTCATAAAATTTAATACGGAGATAGTTTGATACCGGGGAACGGTTACTAAGCTAATTTTTATTTGTATCTTTGTCTGCTCATTTGTATGTTTTTTCATACCTTAATAATAGTTAAACAGATTCTAATGAATTGTAATGTACTAATAGTCCACACCATTTTCGAATACCATATATAATCTGCTGTCTGGTTGTTTTTCTGTCCCATTGTGACTCATTTTGTGATTCGGTTTGTCAACGTGTCAATGAATAAACCAATTTTGATGAAATTTGGAGAAATGATAGAAGTCATTGTCACATAAAATATAGGTTACCTATTATTTCTTTATTGAATATTTATTGTTATTGTTCCTTATAATTTAAACTGATTGATCTCATCATTGACGGATTTATGTAGAATATAGAATACTTTCTGTATTATACGCATTATTTTTACTTCCCAAATAAAGCGTTCGGGATAGCGCGATCGAAAAGAAGAGGGACGAAGAAACGGAATACGGAATAATACAGAATCAGAACTAACAGTGAAATCGGAACTTAAACTGAAAATAGAATCGCATCGACATCGATAACAGTGAGGTTGCTTGAAATTGATAATCAAGAATTAACTAAATTGAAAAATGGTTTACTCTAAATAATTTACTTCTTAATAGGAAGAAAACAAAATGTCTGAAATTCTCACCTCCGAATGTTAAAAATGTATCTGGTTCTATTTTAATAAGAAACTAGAAATCAGAGCTTGTTGACACTACTGTATTCCTAGGTCTTACTTTAGACAATAAACCTCAGTGGGGTCCCCGTATCGGTGAGTAGGTGAAAACGCTTAGCTCTACTGCATTTGCAATTAAGAAAAAAAAATGTACGATATCAAAACCGCCAGAATGGTTTATTTTGGGATATGCTGCGGATATTCACAGAATTTTCGTGTCGCAAAAGCGGGTCGATCGCGCAATTTACGGGCCGGAATCTCGTGTTTCTCTTGGAATTAAGTTTCAAGAAATTGCAATTTTTAACTGTAGCATGACAGTTTATTTATCAAAAATTTAATACACTTAAAAAAAATAAGAATGTTTTAATGAAACCAGTGATATACATAATTTCAATATTAGAAATAAAAATGAACTGTGTTTACATGTTAGACGACTGCATAGGGTCACAGATTCGTTCAGAGATTGTATAATACCACAAAAGAGTATTATACAATCTCTGAATATTAAGAGCATAAATGGACACAATGAGCCCGACTCCCTACAGGTTTTTTCATATTATAGTTTTATATTAGATTGTGTTTCTAAATAATTTGTTCGAAAAGAGCTATCCTCAAGTTTCCTGCCCGTTTTCTTGAGGGATAACTGCCTTACGAACGAGCGGTAAATAAAAAAGTGGAAAAGATTAAATTTAAATAAAAAACTGTAATTTTTTTAAATGTAATGACCTATTTCAAGTGTTATATTATAAACTGTGAAATACAGATATTTTGAATTTGAATTTAACTAATTATAATAAATGACTCCCCGAGCCGAGCCGAGGAGAAAAGCTTGCAAGTAAGTATTTTGTACTTCGAGCAGACAGATTTGCACCTCGAGGCTTATAGTAGGCTACATTTTGTATTACTGTTACTTCACGTTTAGGTACCGTTTTAATCTGTCTGCTGAAATATAGATGGCGTCCGAGTGAAGTGTCACAAACGGAGCGAATAGCTCCCCCTTCAACTGTTCTTTTAGACTCCCGTCGCTCTGCCTCTATAATCCCTCGTTGCCATTGTCTATTATAAACATGTAATTACTATATCATCTTTTTTATTATTTTCTGTCATCAAAATTCGTTTCGGGATTCGGAACGGTGTCTAGCTATGAAATATTTACCTATTTAATCAATGTACTTACAAAATGAATATATAGTCGAAATTGATTATGAAACAGTCATGAGTCCTTATAGAAAATATGTAATTAAACATTTGTGAAACATTATACAACACAATTATATATATAAATTTAGAGTTAGTAGAAAAGATTATTAACAAAATAATATTCATAATAATTTAAATATCTTTATATATCTAAAATGTTGAAATATAGTGAAAAACGTACTAATTTGAATACATTGCAATACTCATTTCATAAGCGAATGAATTTGTATATTCATACTGACACTTAAGGTAACATATATGCGTAAATGTACAAGAAGTATGTATTCATTCCTCCACATCGCGACAACAATCCTTTCCCCCACTGTATCGAGCTATGTCGTATCGGACCACAAGCGGCCGACCGTGTTCGGTTAATCTCTGTTTAACTTGGCCGAACTTTGATCTCGTATACAAGTTAAGCCGAGAACACGGGGTGAATTCTGATACCTCGCAACTGGAATTGATCACGCGAAACGCGGATTTGGGACGGAGAATGGGCCCCTATTCCGACGTAGAAACAGGCATTCGTTTAATGTACACCGCGCGATCGTATCGGCCGACACACCGTGAGCCCGCACACGACAGAGGGCGAGAGGCGTACCGCGTCTAATTTGTGAATTCACGGAAAATGCCTTCGATTTAATCCATTTGTTTAACAATTACGTGTTGTTGAACAAATGGATCATGTAAATGCAGGAAAGTTTTTGTGGATGAATATAGCTTATTCTTTTCGATTTTTTGTTATTGCTTATATTTCAAGTTTCGGATCTCGGTCTTTTATAAGTTTTATATGAACTAGCGACCCTCCCCGGCTTTGGGCGGGTTGGATTTTTAAATGCTTGAATTTAAGGCTTAGTCGACAATGTAGAGGTAAATATACACGTTACGAAGATACCCAAGATAAAATAAATGAAAACATTATTTAGTTATATTGTGTCCTATTCATTTTTCAAAATTCGGAATATAATACATTCCTTGAATTACTTATACATTAATTTTCTGTAATTCCACGACATTTATGAGCACTTTTCTCGAATCACCTCAAACTTAACTGTTTTATAGCATAGAATATATGCGATTATATACTTATGTTTGAGATAATTATAAAATTCCCTCCCTCTTACGAATGGGATGAAATTTTATAACAGGGTTGTGATATATTAAAAGTATAAAATACAAAGAGTTATTTATTATACATGTAAGATATATTTCGGTATATTTGGAAAAGCAACACTTATTAAAGATGAATACAAGCACGTTCTAAAACTTGCTGCCAGACAGGCAGGGCATCTTGTAATATTTTCATATTCATTTATCTGCTTGAAAAATTCGTTCTCTTGACAGAGCGGAGGCAGGATCGGTATCGAAGTCGAGATTGAAAATTAAAGTATCGATCCTATGTAAATGCTAAAACGACATTTTTGTTTTGTTCCTTAAAAACCTTAAAAAGCTTTTCTAGCGTTTCTTTCTTCAAGAGCGTCCTATCAAAGCTTTGCATCGCCTATCTTAATCTCGGTGTTCCATCCACTTGGCTGAGCCCTATCCAGTGTCGACGACGTGTTTTACGATTCGTGATGCGAAGCGTTTGAGAGTGATTTGCGATCGAAATTTTTTTCATGTCTTTTCAGCTACTATTTTTGTCGCTGTACTTTCGTTAGTAGACGAAAAGGGAATGATTGTATACCAATGTACAGATAATTTAATATAGATTAATTCTGTATACATTTTCATGAAGATGTGCTTAATTGACATGAAACGTACGTAGAAATTGTAACTAATTAATTGAAGATTAAGATAAATATAAAATTGACACTTGGTTAGGTGTCCGATATTTATAATTCCACTGGAATTAATATTCTATTCTTTGGATGAGGATTCTTAGTGGAAGAACAGATTTGAGGGTCAGCGGTGGATTGCATGCTGCATGTTATTGCATGTCGCAACAACTGTCTAATAATGAATTTCCACGAAACAACTCCATATACAAAAGAAGATTGTATCACTTGTAAAATAATCCAATAATTTAGGTCTTTTTTTTACAAGCTTTATAATTACAGAAAGTAGTTCCTTATCATAAATGGTTGTCAAATTTGATGTCGTTAAAATATAATTAATAAAAAATATAATTAGATAATAAACCGAGCGGACTCTCACAAGTAGTGGCGACCTCTGTTATCAAGTAAATATATCTCTTCGTTACCGTTTGTTTCGTAGAGATTGGTTTGTAATACTTGCAACAATATATTCCAAATGGAATACTTAAAATTTTGACACGACTCGTAATTCGCAGCATTTGTCGAAAGTGCTTTACGATCAATTTTTTTTTGTTGTTTCTTGTCAAAGTCAATTGGGAACATTACGAGGGGTGCACTTTTGGACTATTCAACTTATTACGATTCTCTTAATACGAATTTACGAGAATGTACGAGAGTTACGAATCTCACCGTCCTCCCCCCGCAGCAGGTGTTCGGCGAGTGGGCGCAGGTGGAGTGCGTGGAGCTGGTGAACGACGGCGGCGGGCTGGCCTTCGGCATCGTGGGCGGCCGCTCCTCGGGCGTGGTGGTGAAGAGCGTGCTGCCCGGAGGCGTCGCCGACAGGGTGAGTGCGCCGCGGATTTCACCCATGTTTTGTTTTTGAAGTGAAACTTCTTTATCGGCGTATGGGAGAAATTTTATAGCAATGTAACGTTTTTCAGTTACGCGCCATCTTTATTTCTGGGTAACATTTTTCCGTTACGCGCCACATTTATTCAATGTTATTAATGTCATCGTGGCATAAACATAATTGTTACTAAGGCCACCTGTCACATATGCTTTCTGTCAACATCCTAGATCTATTTACAGTTTGTGTATATTACATATTTCTATTATCTAAGTTGAAACCTTTTCAACCGACATACATGAATTATATCTCACATTCTTTCATTGAGTGACTCGATTTTATATGTAGCGTTCGATAATTTTCCTACAATTCTATATGGCCCTTCATAACATCGCATTAATTGAAAGGTTTTACCTATCACCCTTCTAGGTACATATACCATTACCAAGTCTCCTACATGAAACTCTGAACATTTCTATTTCTGAAACTCAGTAGTGACGTGAAAAATAATATTTCATTTAAGTGATTAGCGAAAAAAAATTTATAAAGTTATTTGTATCAATGTCTATGATAATAAAAGCCTTTTGCATTAACTTTATCTAAGTTAGCTTTATTTAACCAATTTCTGAGAAGTTGTAAATAGTAAGTCATTTTTCGAAAAATGATGTCTTAAAGAAGTTTCACTTCTTACGTGTGTACACTAATACACACACACGTTTTTTTTCATCGCATCCTTAATCGAACCACGGTTGTCACCGTCAAATCAAAAACATATCAGGATCGAATTTTTACTGATTTAGTTATTTTTTTTGAGCTTTCGCAAATACGTTAAGCCATCGATTCTCCTAAGCACGTTAAGGGCAAGCGTGATGGGCTAAGGGACAAGATTCAAGACCATCTATTAGAATTAAAAAAGATGAATTAAAATTTTTGAGGAAATAGAGAAATTAGTTTGAAATATTTTTAGATTCTGAAGAAGGGGTGAAAAAAAGTTTTCAAAAGAAGTGAGAGTTACAAAGAGTTAAAACATAAAATTTTATATGATGATTAAGAAAAATGTTATATATACATTGTACATCTTTTGTTGACGTTTTACATATCAATTCTTGACTTCAAAGTTAAGGGATGATTTGTAACGAAATCGCGGAGTACTGAAAAAATAATGATTTCCTGTTATTCTTCTTACCTTAAAAAATTAAACTAATTTTCAGGGAATCTTATTTCTACTTTAAAAAAATAAAATGTAACATTTTGTAAGTTTTAATTTTCATTGTCAACGACTTTATATGGTGAAACAACTTTTAAAAAAAAGAGAGAATATATTGTTATGTAAAATTTCATGCTGTATCATTTTTATTTAGAATTTTTTATCTTCATCCCCATCCTTTTAGAATAATCTCAAAACATAATTATTATATATTTTTTATTGTTTCTCTCAAAAAAAATTCCAAATTACTCAATTTTCGAAGAAACTAATGTCAAAAATTCCTCCGTTTCCACCACATTTTCATTAAAAGCCTATTCGAATGGACTGAATTTTGGAATCTAATGAAAATCTTTCGACAGTTCACCAAAGCATGTCAGTTCTAAAAATTATAAGGTCGCCGTAGATGAGTGGCAGTCAACCGAGCATCCGGTTTGATTAAAAAATCGAATAAAATGTTGGATTACTTAAAAGGGTCGAGCACAAATTTATCACGATAGTTCAAGGATATACATTAATCTTAATATCACGTCGCCTTCACTATTAATATAAGCAATGTATCAAAGTTATCGACCCTCCTCAAAGATATTGCTGCCGAACGAGAGAAAAGGAAAAAACACTTTTGCATAAGCAAAGAAAATTTAATAAAGACGACCCCTCAGCCATTCCATTTATTACAAAAGGCAAACGTTCGAGCGCTAATCGATTCGCTTTATCCCGATTAACTTTTTGCTTTTTTTTTCTTTTTCGCTAAGGAGGGCGGCCTCCGGGAATCTTTTTTCGCGGCTCGGACACTTTAATTCTCCGGGATGTACGGAGCCGCGAATTATTAGAGATTCCCGCGGATAAAAGACTCGACCGTTTTTAGGGTTCGCTAATTAAATTAAAACCTTTTGTAGTTTCGCCTCCCCTAACTGCTCGTTGAAGCCGTTTCGGATCGCATGTCACGAGTCATATTAATTGTGGTTCCGTTGCGGAACTAGCTACCGCCCAGAACTCCCTTTACGTGGACATACACTGGATCCCTACATCTTTGGTATCCACTGATCACGTTGTAAAACATGATACCGATCTAGTTCCTGCTTTCGGTATCGATTCGGGCTCTGCTTTCGATACCTATTCTGGTCTTGATCTAGATTCTATTTCTGTTCAATATATATGTATATATATATATATATATATAAGGTAAAAAAAATAGTGACAAACCGGGATAAAAACCATCCTGTTTTATTGTTAAGAGGTATAAATTAATACCATAGCAAATTTTATTAAATTCTGCTCAGTAATTTTTCTCAAAGCTATGAGTTTACAGATTTTCTGTCTATTGTTCTAATTTATGTATAGGGTTTGCATGCTCATTTGCCAAATGAGCATGCAAACCATCAGGGAGTATGTGATCACCGCCATTCATGAAGCCCGGAACCTCAAGCAACCAATAGTGCGCTGTCGGTCATTTAAAAAGGAGTACGCTCTTTTCTTGAAGATTTCCTTATCGTAGTTGATTGAGGATAGTGCTGATGGTAGGTTGTTCCAAACTTTTACTCCACATGGCAGAAAATTACGTATGAAGAGTATGGTAGCAAAACGTCAGCTATCAAGGTGATGATGGTGTTTCGGTGATGGAATCCAGCGGTAGCGATATGGTTGAATAGTTCTTCAGAGTTTTTGCTAGTACATATATCTCTTTATTAGTATATATGATAGACCATGCACAAGGATCTACATCTATTTGCAAAGCCAACGGGAGTTGGCCAGGTACAAAAAGGGTCGCAGAAGATTCGAGACGCTGGGCGTTAGATGCGGTCTAGAGGCAGGAGTTGATATCGAGGCGCCCCAGCCCAGAGGTGATAACAGTGCTCCAGAAACGTTCAGACTTCTGCCTTATAAAGTATAAGGTGATGATCCAGCTTGAAGTACTGTAGCGCTCTGTTGAGCACTTCAAGCTTTTTGAAAGCTAGTTTTATTTTGCTTTTCAGACACATTTATAAGTATGATTTTTAGAAACACTTTTCAATATCAATACCAACGATCTTGAAACTTGAGTGTCACTAAAGGGAGTACCTTCGAAAATAGTAAAGTGTATGGAAAGCGATTTTTCAAAGTTGTAAGAAAAAACTTTTTTACATCTTTGTGTCTTACCGAGGTTTAATTCCTGAACATCAAGTTTGTCCCATTTCATTTACTTCATTTAAAATTATTATTGCACTAGAACGGGCAATATACACAAAAAGAGCGACTTGTTACCTTTAGGTAATAAAAAACTTGTTACCTAAAGGCAACAAGTCGCTCAATATAATGTGATACGGCTGAGCGTAACTAGGCGACTGTTGATTAGCGACGCGCGACCTCGAAGTTTTTTGTACAGAAACATCGCAAATGGAACAAACATCCACTTTACAATGGATAATTTCGGAATATTTATCACATTTTCAGGCTTTCGAGCTAAATTGGCACGAATGGAACTCTTATAGTTTCGTCATTTCCGTCCGTCCGCGTGTCACAGGCGTTTTACTCAAAAACTACAAGACCTATATTGATGAAATTTACAGTGTACGTGTCCTCCTTTACTATATTCCTGTTATACTACTGTATACATAATACACTGAAAGTGTACCTATTGAACTATTAGTCACATATTATTACTACCAACTCCCATCTATTAATATCATTTGCTTGTCACAAAACCCCCTTTAAATAGGGCTTTTATTCAAACGCGGAGTCCTGAAACCGAATTATGCAAATTTTGCGAGATCCCGTACTTACGTACTCTTTAATACATTATTGAGCTCTTAACCCGTATTTTTGTGTGAGTTTCACGCCCATATTTACTCTAGATTTCGAATTGAAAACTTTGAAAATCTGACAAGATATCACAGTCACTCAGATTGTACGACTAAGACGGAGCAGCGTCTAGTAACAACGTCAAATTACACCGCTCGCTCCGTACCTCGGAGAATATTCTAAGCCTCCGGCTCGGGATTCTTGTCGTCGCTTCGGTGACTGATGTCGTTACTGGCTTCCGGCCCGCATTAGGCCAGCGCGGGGGGATTAACTCTTGAGTCGTTCTTTAGGCCCTACGATTACAGCTGGATCGTGCAGCCGTTCGTTCGATTTATTGCCATGTCACGATCGTGTATAAGAGGTACTCGTTTCGTTATGATACATACGGATCCCTGTATCGTGTGTAAGTCGACACGCACTTTACTGGTTCTCGAAGACGCGATCTCTCGCTTCAGAAGTGGACGATGAAAACAGAATTTTTTGTTGGTTTAAGTATTAGCTGAAGGTTCTCAGTTGAACAAGTTCCAAGAAATTACATTATAATAAATGTTCGATTTAGCGAATCTATACATCTTTTTCCTCAGTGGACATTTCTGAGACAATTTTACGAAATGAAGGTTATATATTCGCAATAAAATAATTTTTGACATAAATATTAAATAAATGTCGTTTAGGATATATTTTACGAACACTTGCCTAGAATTGAAATTTATGAATAGAATAATTTTTCAATGTATTGTAGGGTTTTTTATTTGTCATGTATCGAATTCCTTTGTTAGTTTTGAGAACTTCAACGCTGAACAAAAATTAGAAAAACCTTAATATTGTTTATTTACAATATTATTGAAAATTTATACGTTACAGATAATTATAGTAATTTGTAGGTATATTAAACAATATAGTGATTTTTTTTTTAAATATTTCAAAATGCTACAAAACCTTCGTGAATGCAATGCCTACCATTGTTTTCAATTTATATTTATCTCATTTATTTATTTATTTGTTATCGGTATATAGAATAATTTTGATATTACGAACTCGTGAATACACTTTTCTACTCTGCATTACTCTTGACCGAAACAAATTTACAAGTATAATGAGATTTTTTGCGTTCTCTGTAGGTAAGTATGTAATAGAAGATTTAATAGAAACTTGAATAGTTGTTGATTTATAACTAGGAAGTTTGTTCGGGATTTGAAAGTTCTAAAACCTGCTTAAAGAAGTTGGTTTTGTGAGAACAACTTTTTCGTTTTCACTTGTACTTCGCTTATCGACCTCCTGAAAGTCCAAGAAGAAAAACAAAAAAAGGAAACAATTTAAAAACACGCTAGAAAGTTTATCTATTTAATACTAAGTATCTGAAAATTTAAACTTATTGTACACGGATCGGTAGACATTACCTTTGGTTCCGGAATGTTCTATGTAAAGCTTTCTTAGCACCATATAATGTCTTTAGCTGAGTACTTTAATTCAGACAAGATGAATAACGGTTTCAATCAAAACTTAGACAAATATAAAGGGTATTCATTTAGAACTAGCCGTTTTCCGCAGCTTCGTCCGCGTGGACTAAGATTCTCGCATCTATTTGATTTATTGCATACAAAGGTCTGGCTTCATTTATTTTTTAATACTTCTATACAAACTCACTTTTTACTCGTTTAAATATTTACCCCTGGCTTCGTCTGCTGGAAAAAAAAAATGATTCTCTGTCTAATAACTAAAGAAGAGAGCGTGATGAATTGTATCTAAAACTAGATCCTGGGTCACGACTGATTTGAGTGTGTTAGTGTGTTGCGTTCATACGAGCGAACGGACAAAGATTCCAAATGTTATTGATTGGAGTTGTGTCGCCTACTTAATCCATAAAGTTTATTGCTTTGGAGAAAATGTTTTATGTGCAGGAATGAATAACCTCTAGATGGTTTTATTGTAAGAATTTAAATATTGAAAACTATTGACATTAAGATGAAACAAATAGTATTCTACAGCCAAATAGTTGCATTTTCAAATTTTATTAAAAGGAATCCTGAAATGGGAAAAAGGCCATTCGGCATCCGAAATGGACGTAGATTTCTCATCCGAATTTCAGTGAATATTAAAAGTTTAACTAGTTATTTATTTATTTTATATACTTTAATTTTTTTATTAGCCGAATTTCTAATTTAATATTAAAACATTACTTTAAGGTTATTATTAAAATATATAAGCTTAAGCAAACGTTAACTAAAAATAAAAGTTGAAATGTAGTAATTAATTTTTAAATTTTGTTTATGCAATTGACCAGTTTCAAAAGCTTATAATGCGCTCCGTGTATAATTAATTCATGAGTTTCGTAATTTGCAGGTTACTGCGCTATGGAACTCGTGATAGTAACTGTAGAACAGATACTATACATGTTTGTTTGAATATAATAAATTGACCGCTCGTTAGACTTTGAAGACTGAAAGTTTTTTAATAGGTTTTTTAAGTAATGCATATTTAAAAAAATACATTGAGTTCTAATATCGTGTCTGAGCGCACCGGCAGCGGCCAGATTAAAAAGTTCTTTTAAAACGATCTCATAAAAAAAAACCGAGCGAGTGTCAGACTCCCGCACTTAGGGTCCCGTAGCTAAGAATGAAACGAATTGAAATTTTCAATAGCACCGTTTTTAAATCGAATGCGTGTTACATCGTTAATTCTTATAATTCTTAAAATTTCGTCCAAAATAAAATGGTCACAAATTCACCCTTAAATTGTAGGTAGTAGACTAAAATTCGAGTTTGTGGTAATTAAATGCACGTGGTTTTTAATAAAAATATATAATTTTGTAAAGTAGTTATTAATGGAAAAATAAGTTTCTAGTGAGTTGCCTGTAAGGCTGCAAGTATTTTTAATAATAACCTATTAAACAATGATTTCTAGACAATTGAGCTGACTTAGAATAGAGGTAAATCATGATCAATTTCAAAAAGAGAGACATGTAAAAACCTTGGATTCGTTTGGATTGTGGTTTTTCTCTTGCGCCGCGCCGTGCCTTTCATCAAGTGCCTAAAGCCTTTGATCAAAGTTTTTTTCTGAATGGCCTCACTAAACTTAACCCTCAAAATATTTTTTTATATACACTATATGTAAATATTGGGTTGCCTAATTCTGCTTAGGTATTAAATCGTAACTTTTGTCGTCCTGAATTTCTGAAAAAATCAAGCTGTGACAGACAAACAGGCAAGCGTGTGATCTGATATGGTTTCAGCATTTTATCGGGCTCCACGGAACGTGATTACAATTTAATAATTATTTAGTTTTTTATCTGCCTTTAGTATTTAAAAGTTATATTCTACATTTTATGCAGTAAACCAATAGGAATTTAGATATGTGAAAAATATTTGAATTAATTATTTTAAATTTTACTATAGTACTATGACGCCAAACTATCTTAACGCGTAAATAAAGAAATACATAAATCGTCATTACATGAGTATGTTGCGTCAGACGGAATCGTATCTTCCGACAATATTTTTCGTTTTAGATTGAAGGGTTTTGGGCCGTAAGCCCTCGTGCTGCGTCAGCGGGGGTCGGGGGCTGTTGAACGTCATCAACAGGCGGCAGCGTCCGCGACCGGCAGCTTAGCGTGCTCTGCGAAGCACGAGGAAGTCGTTTAATCTGACAATCCGCGATTCGTCAGGATTCGAACCTGTCACTGTCTGATCACTTGGCTGACACAGCTCGAATTACCTAAATGTTGTACAACTACCGATATAAATATTGCAACGAGACGAGAACCGTAGACGGCCGGGTCCGTGTCGCGCTTGGCCAGCTTCTAATTACGCGAAACTCGCAGAGAGAATATTATTTCACCGGGAACAAAAGTTATCATCAAAGGAACATCTTTGTTACAAAGTGTCACGGCTGTTAAACGGTACATTAATTTTTCTGGTGATAAAATTAAATGCCTCTAAGACAAAAGCGGATAACGGAATGTAAATTTTTGTAGGTACCTAAATGTCGTTTTCGTTTTTTTTTTAGCTAAATTCTATTTCGAATCGTTTACGTTTTTACATTTGAATTTTGCTAATTTACATAATTCATGTACTCATATTGACATTACTGTAATATATTCGTATTTGCGTCCTCTCAAATCGCCATTCTTGTGTAAAAAATTAAATTAATAAATTAAATAAAAAACTCTTAATCTCCGAGACATCTTCGACTATCTGGCTAACAGTGAGTTGCGCCAAAATATAAAAATGCTAATAGCTAAATTAACCATAAGTATCGACAGATAATGTACGGACAATCTGTTAAATTTTACGTTTTACGTTTACGATAGATGATAGATCAATGGCTGTAGTCCGCCGTCAGTACTGGGCAACCGAGATTAGCTCTCTGTTTTTCGAGTTTACCACAGGGGAATATGAAGCCTTTCCACGCGAGAGTTTACTTATGTTTAGTTCCAACAATAAATATTTAAACATAATAATGACATAAAATGGATTTGCGTGTTACCTGTTCTCACGTCAATAACGTCACGTAGTGCTACTTGTCTAATGTATGTCTTGTAGTGCCATTCGTTGGTTGAAGCCAATAACGTAGCGTCAATGTAATTATCTTAAAATTCTACCAGATGGCGTTGTAAAATAACGGTTATATTTTTATATTTCATTTTCTAGAGAAGACACCTATATAGATACGGCAAGTCATGCAGATGAAGTGACGTCATACAACTCGTATACCGTTCAAAATTTTAAAAGTAGCAAACTTTCAAGCTGGTAAAGGAGCGACGTAGTCGTAATGCGAATTCGATTTGCGTTCGGCGGGTTTTTATGCAATAATGTGTGGGATGCATTTTATTTTGCATTCGACGTATAC
This sequence comes from Eumeta japonica, assembly GCA_005406025.1. Classification (NCBI taxonomy): domain Eukaryota; kingdom Metazoa; phylum Arthropoda; class Insecta; order Lepidoptera; family Psychidae; genus Eumeta; species Eumeta japonica. Next base: position 101,675 of record BGZK01000833.1, on the reverse strand, counting down.
AGCATCCCGCTCAGTGTCTACTTCGTAAGTAGTAGTGAAAATTCGTTATTAGGATATTGATTATTTAGGAATACTGTATACATCAACAAAGTGCGACAGAATTGAGGATAATGCTGAACAGTCTTATATCATGACGGTGAAACACACGCTCCAGGAATAGTGCGTAATAACTTACGAAACCACCAAAGTTGTTTTAAGTACGACTTGATCCTTCCCCGCCCTTCGGTGAAGGGAACGATGCGGGACGAAAGGTTCCATTGGTGCTGTTGAAATTATACTATCCGGAGCGAAAAAAAATTAAATATGATGGTGTCTATTTACATATTTTTTGGCGTAAGAACGTGATCGTTCGCATGCCCACGGTTTTAAGGGATAAACTCCATTAATAATGTAGATATACGAATGTTTATGTTGTATGTATAAAATTATTAAGGTGTCTCATAAATAAAGACGGTTTTTTAAATTCACTTGTTTATCAATTATTCAAACAAAAAAGGAAATCTTAATATTAAAATAACAGTTCATCGTATCCTATGGTCGTAACTCAATTTTCAGTTAGCTCTATGAGACCTTTGTTAAACTGTTCTATGGGCTTAGACGCAAAAACTTGCTGCAATACATTCTCAAAATTTCCTTGGGACTCAATTTTTTTTTCACGAAAGAATTTCGCCGTGGATCTGAATAAATAGTAATTTGTCGACACAAGGTTCTTACTAAATGCTCGTATTGGTAGTTAAATACCACCAAGTTTGTCGTTCTTATCCCGCGTAACTTTTGCAGTATGTGTTCCAGCATTGTTGTGTTGTAAAATCGCACGTTTTTGATTTACAAAATCTGAATATTCACACGCTTGTTTTATATCTTGCATAAAAGAAACGTACGAGTATTAGTTTTGAAAGCCGACGTTATTTATGAGGCGCCCTCAGTATTATAATTGTGTAAGTGTTTCGTCTGATACACAATGTTTTCTGTTTGTTTAGGATGGACGCCTTCGTAGCGGCGATATGCTCCTGCGCATCGGCGCGGTGTCGGTGGTCGGCATGTGCGCGCGTCAGGCGGCGGCCGTGTTGCGCCAATGTGGTGCATGCGTGCGATTGTTAGTCGCCCGTCCGGCTCCGTCACCAGCGCTTGCGCAACAGGTGTGTTTAATTGTGTCTGTCTTTATTTATTTTAATTACACTTATTCTCGAGAAAGGCAGGTAGACATCATACGTCTTCACATGGTACGAACTTTATATACCCTTCTTCTTCTACTGTATCTATCAATCGTTTCATACAAGCATGTGGGTTTCGGTTGCTTCAAATATGGCCAATATTTAAAAATAGCCTTATTTTTATTATTATTTTTTAATATGCCAAATATACGGACTCTGTAAGTTTTTCTAGTGTATCTCTTGCCGACTCTTCTATGGTCTATGGTCAATGACACGTTCGCTTTATGATTTATCTTGTCAGTCTATTATTATTCATCCTCTTAAAATTTCCAAGCAATAAAAACCACCTACACTAATCACCGAGTTATCTTTCAAACCACATTTTTCTCTCACATCGTTATTTTTACATCATTTTCGGAACGAATTTCTTTATTGCACGTTTGGCGGATGGGAGCTACACGGGAAAAGTGTCCGAATGACACTTTTGAGACAGAGAGACGAAACACACAGAGAGGGTAAACGCGTGCTCAACCCCGAGGAGTGGCTGCTTATCTAAATTCGTTTACTATATTGTAACTTATTTACAAGCGTATGTCTACGTATTACTGCAGTACAGACTTGCGGTGTACGTGTCGGCGGTATATCGCTGTTTGTTTGGAACGTACTGGTTATTAAGTTTATTAAAATGTTTATATTTTTATAATACCGATTAATTATAAATTGTCTATTTCCATCGCTTCATAAATGAAAACCCCAAAAAATATGCAATTTTTTTACCACTCCCACAATGTCTACATCTGTATATAAAGAAACAAACTGACTGAGTTATCTGTCACCGCACAGCCTAAGCCACTGTGACGGACAGATTTGAAATTTTGCACAGAGATTCTTGTTAGAACGTAGACGAACACTAACAAAAGATTTTTGGAAGTTCAACCCCTAAAAGGTGAAAAGAGTGAAATCCTGTTGAATGAAATGAAAAGAGTAAAGTGTATATATATATACTTTTGCACCAATGCTATTTTATGAACCTCCTCGGCCATAGAGAGCGTAATATGACAAAATTTCTGCACAGTTCTGCCATGAGACCAAATACAAAAGTAATATTTATTTAGAAATCTACTAACAATAAGGGGGCCATACACAAATCGAAACCGTTATATGTATTTTGTCCGTTTTTTTTTTTGCGCGTTTCAATCATTTATCTGGTTACTATTAAACTAGCCATATGTTGTGCCTACGCATGAATAAGAAGCTTTCTAGAATCGAAGCTTTCAAGAAGATTTTTAGAATCGGTGCGATTCAATGGTTCAAATTGCGGACGAATTCAAAGAGACAAATGCTAAAATATACTACATAAAAACCTTTCCTATAAAAACCCACACACATATATAAATATCAATTATTATGGCGTTCGGTCAAACCGAGTCCAAATCCATTAACTTCGGACAGACCAACATCCATTTTCATGTATATGTATCAGGTTACATGCACATCGTGACTTCAAATAGAGTTCACACGAAATACATCTGCGAAATTCAACTTAATGACAACTCATTTTTTACGTATTTAATTCAAAACAGTGTCACCGAAACGAAAAGTTATCGCGTGTGTCGTTACGTTATTAATTATGTACAAGTGGAAAAACCGGATGGAGCTACTGCGACAACGACCCTCGACGTCCGCTCGAATTAAAAGTTTTACTTCACGTGTTTAAATGTCGCGTCAAGTTCTTGATTACGCCATTGCTGAGGCGAAGACGATCAGACAATCCTTTTTTCAATTTCGAGGGGCTGACGGCCTCGAGTCTTCTCCGAGGCACAGAGCGTGTGCTTTTCATTTTGCTTAATTTAAAAGGACATCGGTCGATTTGTCCGTGATTGGAATCAAACCCGCGCCTCTCCGTTTGAAGGCAACGCTGCCTGTAGCCACTGAGCCGCCATTGCCTTGTGCGTGTCTATTGTTTCGCCGCGTCAAATGCGCGTCTTGTTTTTCACCAAGACATTCCATTATAACACGGAAACGCCTAATGGAAACTGTGAAAACAATATGGTCTGATTACATTAGTCTTATGAATAGTTACTCTTGAATTAGATTTAAAACAAGAGTGGTCTATGTTTTTACAAAATTTAATTTATTAAAATGACACACATTAACTGCTACTTCGCACTGTATTAAAAAATTAAGAGCAGTAATAACTTTTTAATGAATATATATATTTTCTTCAAAAGCCTTGAGTAAATTTCACCCAAAGAAATACTATAGAGTAGAATGTGAATTTAATTGGATTGGATGCAATTTGAGAAGAAGGTATATTGGTGCTTGAGAATTAACTTGTAATATCACGAATAGTTAAAATTTTAGAGAAAGATAATTTGGCGTTTGAAAATACACTTGATATACCAATGACGTACTGCACACTGATTCATTGAATTTTGAAAGAAATGAATTTAACGCTTTGTAATAAACTTAGGATACTTCAATTGGTGGAAAGTTGATGGAAAGGTAGTTTGACGTTTGAGGATAAGCTTCAGATAATGCGGTTGGTTGAAATTTGAGAGAAATGTAGTTTGACGCTTAAAAATAAACCTGACATAGCAAAATAATGGAGTAGATGCTCTAGCGATTTACAATATTTGTGATGTGCTGATGTATCTAAAACAAACTTGTGGAAAACTTTGTGTACAAAAGTCATTTGGTAATTATATAGCAGACGACATTTCTTAAATGGAAAAGACATTTGTAGAGTCGAATAACGATATTTGTGTTGTGATTGGTTTATATATTATAGGTACTAGTAAAAGTTGAGTGTTGAAATCTGGTCTAAGTTAATCGACATAGTTATGTTTCATAAACGCAATCGCAGAGTCATAAGCGATCATATATTACTATTAAATCGCTTTAGATTCACTGAAAATTACTCTTTAATTACTGATTAAGTATTCTTCTCTATTATGTGGTATCGGTTTCTCATTTTTGAACCAGCAATGGTTATTTTTTAATAATTACGAATATGAAAATATGTTCGTTAGAATATTCGCCCCTCAGTCAGGCTCAAATGATTAGACAGATTATAATTAAATTCATAGACTTATACAAAATCTTACACAAAAAAAATGGAAAATTAATTGGTTATTAGTAACAGCAATGCCCATAAAAATATCAATATCGGCGTCGGGATTGACAGCAATGAAATTGAGACCAAAATTAAAATCGAAATCGAGGGCGAGACCGAGATCCGAAACGAGAGCTGGACCGGCAGCAGAACCAGAAAGGAAGTCAGGAGAGGGGCCGAATACGGTGTTAGGATTGACAACAAGATCGATCTATAGAAGGCGAAGGAATTCATTTCGTAGGAAAAACTTTGTGAGTAAATTTACACTGTAAAAGGAAACAATAATTGCTTTTAATTTACGCTCAGAGAAGCAAGGGCGTAGCTATTACCGGTATATTATAGACGTCAGTTCACATGGACCTGCTGTAAGTAATTTAAGGATACAATTGGTTAATCGTTATTTTAATACTTCGCTAAATGGTGAACTTAATGCTTTCTGTTAGAAATGCTCGCTGGGATTCCTACTTTTCATTAAAAGGACCTTTGTTGTTAGGCATACTATTTCTTGATACAAATTCGGGAACGCACTGTAACTACTGCTATAGTCACATTAGCCATTATTAAGTGTTGTATGAGAACAAGGACGATACAATGGATAAATACTAAACAATATGTGCCATCTTCTCAAAATTATTGATCCTATCGGTACGACTATTCTAAGTAATATCTTCTGTAGATGGTTTTGGGCTGCTTATCTTTTAATTCCATAGACATTTTATCATTTATTTCTCATAACACGCTCAGGAGAGTAAAGACTAATTTAATAAATATTGATATTATAATGTTACATATTTACAAATTCCAAAAATAGCTCATTAAAAATTGTTTCATCATTCTATGTTAAACTGATATAATCCTTAACAAAAATAAATACTTTGACTGTAAACAAAAGATGCTTGAAATTGCCGCAGGTACCGGTGTAAGGGATCTTAAGAAGAGTTCTTTGGCTCATAAATCGTGAAATAGCAAAGTTCTCGGAGGCGCCTAACTTCGGGTTTATGCAGGTGGACACGTTAAATATTAACTCGAGGCTAACTTCGCTACGCTGTTCCCTCTCTATAAAGTGCCGTATTCTGGTATAAATTTCTCTGCCGGCCCCGAAGTTATAATATGGCCCGTCATAGAAGGGAGTTGCGAACTTCGGTAACGCTTTCGGGTTGATAATGTCGGAGTGGATTAGTTATTGTTCTAAGTTGTTGAAGTTTCATTTGGATTCAATTGTACTAAGATTACATCTTCAAATAATTCAAATTCGATATATCTTCATTTCATGGGATTATTATACAACACTTGAAATATATTTTTTTGTTTTGTGATATTCTGATGTTCGGAAGACAGTTTCTCCTCATGAACAATAGGCAAAGAAACTTCAGGCGTTATTCTTATTTGATCATACACAATCATAATCAAATAGATAAACCATTATAGTAAAAAAATATGCTTTTTATCAAGCATTTGTTCAATAATGAAATGCAATTTATACTAATGTTGATTTTGTATGTCTACAACGACCTTCTTGAACATACGCGTACACAGCCCCTTAAATGAGTTCGCGACTTCGTGTAGCCGACTGGCGTTTTGAAATTGCTTATTTCTATTATTTGTTCTGTTTTTACTTCTAAGTTTTTGTATTTAAACCTAGAAATAAAAGATTAGGATTTTCTGCATACATTTTTCTAAATATGTTCGAGGTCCCATCTTTTATACAGCCCTAACAGTTCACTTGTACACCACGAAAATTCTATGAATATCCGCGGCACGCTCTCACAACAAAACACTGAGATAAAGCGAATCGCATTGAATGTCTTACAAAGGTTTGATCGCGGACAGTGCTTCTTCTTACTGAACCTGCCAGTTCAAAGAAAGTGGTTGTTGATTTTCGGAAAACTATACTCTTCGAGGTCTTCTAAGAAGCCACGCGCGTATATCACGAACTGCCTATCGGGCGTACAGTCGACGACACTTTGTGTCATCCGTAATGTTATAGACGACATGATGTGTCCTGTATGAGAATGTGTCTATGTATAAGCAGTGTCTGTTCTATGTCTAACAGCCATACGGTATATCCATATTGATGGTATCCACCATCAAACGTCATTAAGCTAATAAGTTACCTACACTTTGAGATCAAATTTGTGAAAAGTTTGATCTCGAAGAGGTCAAGCAAAATTATACTCGCTTCAGTATAATTTCGCTTCAGAAAAATAAAGTATAACTTCTTTCTATAATGGTCTATCTATTTGATTATGATTGTGTATGATCAAATAAGAATAGAGTCTCAAGTTTCTTTGCCTATCTTTCATAAGGGGAAACGGTCTTCCGAATATCAGAATATTGCAAAATATAAAAATATATTTCAGGTGTCATATAAGGACCCCATGAATTGAAGATACCTACCTCGTAGTGGAATTGCGTACTTATGCAAACAAGATGCCTTACGACGTCGTGCTGTGGAGACCCCCAAAATAAATAATATGGCGGTTTTGATATGCGACAAAATTCATACTTGATTAGTTGTGATAGTGGGTATCAGAGCTAAATCTTTTTTTTGACTGGCTGATATGAAGACCCCACTGAAGCTGTGGTACAGAGGATTTATAACAGAGAAATACAAGCAAAACCTAAAATTTCAATTCGTATTCAAATAGTTCCACATCCACGTTTTACATTTGGAAGTAAAAGTACTTTAAATTTTCTTTTCTTCCTAAAATTAAAATTAAACTTTGTATTTCGCAGTCGTATATTTTTACATGGAATATTGAAAGGATCGCCGATTACTTCAATAAAAAAATCGTTTAAAAACTTTGAACTCTCTATAAATTTCAATTTTTAACACGCTTTCGTAAAAGCGTCTAGTATCTTAAAAACTCTTGTGTATGCGTCGAGGTCCAGTCGAGAAGAAGTAGTGAATAAAATAGATGAGAATAAAAATAAGGCTATTTTGAAGCACTAATAAAGAAATCTGCTGAATAATAAAGAAAAAATTGAGCAACATGAAATATCATTCTTGTAAATAAAATGTTAGGATTTAAAAATTTTGGTTTCTGTCTAACGCAGTGCAAATGAACAGATGATACATAGGCCTGAAGACGCTGTAGCAGAACAATTCATACGACAGAAAAAAAATACGGCAGAAAATTTCGAATGGTTGACGTCCTTAAGTATTAGCGATACGTCTTCGTTTTGATGTTTAAAATGTCATTAATGTATAATATTATTCGATTTACAAGCGCAATAATCAGAAACTGAAGCATTTTGACACTGTCAGTGAAGCAAGAGAAATATGCAAAATTTGTGCATTTGCAAATATGTGGTCTCTGTTTACCTCTCTCGGAAATAGGCATGAGTTCATAACAATAATGAAACATTTTGAATACCCATGGATAAGTTCTCTTCAATACATCACTTTGATTAAGCATCTTAAACTATCATCTGTGTCGACCTAGTAAAGATGTCGTCATTAAAACAATGTAGAATTGTGTTTCTACCATCCTGGCTTCGCCCGCATCAATATGGTATTTCATGATTCATTCACTAATTACACTGTCGACCTCATTTTAGTGTCGCTCCTCATTTCAATCTCGATCCTGGTCCCATTTCCGTTTTATCATATCCGTAATAGAAGAATGGTATTTGTTTCTCTGTGATATACGTAAGTTGTATCTACGCCAAGTGTAAAAGTGAGGCAACGAACACACATTTTTAAAACTTATGTAATTATACATCCCAAGACTACTTTTTTTTCTTTTATGTCAAGTGATTTTAAAAGAAACTTTGAACATTTTATTTATCAGTTCATTAGTTCTTTTTGTACGGTTCAAAAAATGCCTTTATGATGTAAGTTTAAAAAATTGAAACGACTAGTAAACAATAGTTCTTCTATACCGACCAGAGTAACAGCAGTTGCGTACACCGGATTAACATCTAAGTTAAAACCATAACTACAAATCGTAAACGTTAAAAACGAATGGGAATAGTCTCTTACAGATCGCAAATTAATGTTGTACTCGATTTCTGTCAGCTTGTTTTGTTTCATGGATTCAGGAATAAACTACTGTATAAATATTAGTTTTCAACAAACGAGTTCATAAAGGCCCATACAAAGCTGCATTCTTGGGCTGTTATGTAGTAATTTACCTCTTATTTGGGTCGAGAATGGAAAGATGTCGATTTACAGAAAACGGGTCGTCTGTCCACTTATTGTTCCGTTTTGGCCTATTTCGAACATGCGTAGCTTTTGCTTTCTGTACCTGTCTAGCTCTTCTACTCCCTTTCAGTGTTTCTCTATTAAATATGGAAGTGATTTTTTGTTGTTTTCTTCCAACAGAATTATTTTTAATATTACTCTGTTCAAAATGTAAACCAGCGACAGTTGTTTATCTATATATATATATATATATATATATATATATATATATATATATATATATATATATCTGTAAATATATATCTAGATATAAATATATGGATATAAGTTACAGATTTATATCTGTAAATATATAGATATAAATCTGTAACTTATGGAAATAAATACATTTGTGTCTACTATTATGATCAAACATGTTTTGTTTTTCTGTATGCCCTCTTTTAACCAATAAATGGAATGCTCAATCCTAATGAATTTTGGGGTATGACAAGAATATATGGTTGCGTAAATGATAGACATTATGTAGGCAAAGTGTCTGCCTCTATATTTTTCTTATATTTTAACGGATAATAATAAAATTTTGCTTAGAGATAAATTAACTCTAAATGGAATAGAAGAACGTTTGACTTATTTTTAATATGTAAATGTACGTAAATAAACATATTTTGTCGTATTTAATTTAGCCACATAAAATTAATGAAACGGGCGAGGAAATTAATCAAATAGGCGGACAAAGTATGAAGTCGTTTTATAGTCTTGTAAAGATATTTTAATTAAATAATTCCTAGTGTTCTACCTGGTTTACGGTCACATGGCTCCCATGATTTCTATCGATTGCAAAAGAGTTAAATCATCGATTGTCATAAATTAAATACATTATAACAATTTGAAACAGCTAGACTTTTAATAGTTACCTAATTTTGAGTCGACTCGTTTAAACGTAAGTGTATGCATTAATTACGGTCATTGGACTGACGTGCATACCGATTTTATTCATAATAATATAATAAGACTTCTTCAACAGGTCGAATGATTTGTATCTTAAAAGTGACTTCTATTTTTTTTCTGCGTATGAGATAAATCTACTACAGATTCGTCATAATTCCCATTTACAACACAAATATTTTGATTTTTTTTTTGTGCGTGCAGTCCAAAAGTTAGAGACGCTGGAACCAATAGCAGCTGTACATTCAAGTGAATTTACTTTAGGCAAATTTTATAATGATTTGACAAATTATTTGATTATATGATTTTTTTCGGCAGTTTCGTTTTACCGTATTTATCATTTCATATGTAGTTTATCAGAAAATTATATTTCAATTATTTGAAATAAATATGAAATAATACAGGTATCGTTAGACAGTCCTCAATTATTACGTTTGCAATACGATGAGCTAATTTTAAATTACACGCGCGGGACGAGCTTCTCATCGATTTGCTTGATAACTTCATATAAAAGAACGGAATTTTTGAAATAACGTTGAATGACTTTATATATTTAAGGGTTTCGTCCTCAAAAAGCAAAAACGAAATCCTCTCGGTGAAACATCTCTATCCGTATATCTATCAGTAAATCATGTTCGTTCTCTTAATTACGCCATATTTCATTTTTTTTATTCGCTATAAGCTTACGAATAATCACCGGCCGACGTCGTTTCATTAAAAAATTATGTGCCAAAGATGTGTGAGAGTATTTAGATGAAAAATCAAATAAAGTAAAAAAACTTCTGCTGCCGTCCAAAAAGAAGACTTGTGACATTAATTTGAATGGGATGTGTTTTCTGGTGATCGTTTTGTATCATGTAAGAGAAAAATTAGTGAAAGTCGATTTATTGAAAATAACATCATTACTATTTTATAGTCATCGGTTAAGGTGTAAAATGTAGAGGAAGACATGTCGAATTAAGACAACGATGATTGGATTTGATTGTTTATTTAATTTGTAGTTTATGAATAATTAATCATATTGACGAATTTCACAGTCAATATTTGTGAAAGTAATGACATGTTTGAAAAAATCAAATTGTTACTTCCTACATTTGAGAACAGAGAGAAAATATAGTTGTTGACTATTGTTGCAAACTGCGCTCACAAGCTAAGCAATTTAAAGTACAAAATATTCTACTAAAACAAATATTTAAGAGCAGATATAAAACGTAAACGAGTTCACCTCTCCCCTCCGACCTACCTCTTGTTGTCAACACCTACACATGTGTGCATTTTAAAGGCATCCATTGACGATTAATATTTTACAGGATGAAATAATTGTTGCCTTCTATATTAGATTTATGACCTGTTTACGTCTTGCTTTTTTTTTATATAAATAGATTGCGTTTTTTACATTCAAAGAACATTCGAGACCACCAGTCGATGGTTATATATAAGTCCATCGGTTTTATTTTTTCCGCCCGTGTGGACATATAATGAATTCCTGCGCCTTTTATCACAGATGACACTGTTTTTGTTATGCCCCTATCCCTGATATAAAATCCTGATTTTTAGTTTTGCTCTCGATTTCGTTCCCGATCCCACTTTTAATTAGATTCCTATCAAATTATCCCCTTTTAAAGCTTCAATTTTTATCCAAGAAAATATTTTCGTTACAGTAAGTACTCTATACGTAGCACAACCAGCTGTTTTACTTTTCAAAGGTCCTATCGAGATCGGTTCAGCCGTTCCGAAGATTATTCCAAACAAATATATAGATATACATTTCAACACTATTTACACGTGTGTGCAGCATGTACCTCCCTTTCAGTCCCTCGGCGCTTCCCCCGCGCCGGTGGTCCCGAGCCGTTTGCTGGCCGATCCCATGGAGCTGGAGAGGAGGCTGGCCGACGCCGGCCACGAGGGGTTCGGCGCGCTGCCGGACGACGACGACGTGCAGCCGCCCACCATCATCGAGGAGCGGCACCTCATGAGGGTACGTGACACTCGATCACCTCACCTCGGAGCGGTTGAATCTATGCGTGTATTTCCCCTTATTAAAAATCCATTTATGAATTCGAGTTCTATGTTTTGATCATATCATTATTAGCATTTGAGGACTGCACATGTTAGCGATTCCATCTCGCTGTATCTTAGGCTTTTTGTCTAAACGACTACCACTAGAATGATGACGTTTAAAAATAAAATTTCTAAAACATGTCACGTCAACAAACACTACGTAATTCTGGATGTCGTTCCAGCAATATATAAAAAAAAAACATTAGGTTGTTGTCATTCCAATGCATAATAAAATGAGAAGTTCCCACAATTTTATCTGAGATAGAGGAGAATAAATGCATTAAATGTGTTTCTTATATAAAATTATTATAGAAGTAAATTACTTTAAATAACTTGTAAATGATTGTCAGATCGAATCTTAGTTCTATCTAACTAATGTGATAATGTGATATATAGCCCGGGACTCATAGATATATTCGGCGTTAAAACATAGCGTGCTCAAAGTTCTAGTTTTGTATGTCTCACGCCTTTAACATATAAGCGACACTTGCAGCCCGTGGCGTCCATAGTGGCGGTGGTGCCGCGCGGCGCGCTGGGCGTGCGCCCGCCCTCCCTGCCCGCGCGCCCGCCCGAGAACAAACCGCCGCCTTTGAGGTAGGAGACCGAGTCCAAGCTTTATTACACTATTTACTAGGCATTTACGGTACAACGCACGAAACTCTGCCGCTCTGAATTGCCTGCGAGTGATGCAATGCGCAGGCTCACCGCTCTCCGGCCCTTCCTCCTGCCCCGCGCAATCCTATTTTATGTCACTGCGGCGCTATCGTGACTAACTTTACAGCGGTAGATTGCGTGCGCGCCGTTCGGTCGGTTTCGGGTCTCGTTGGCTCTTGCCGAAGTGGCCCTCCCCCCTCGGTATCCCAATCGTGTCCTTCCCTCTGTAGTATTCTACACTCCCGCTACTTAACGTGTGTGTGTGTCAGTATATCCGCCTAGTTTTTATACTAACCCTACAGCTTTACCGGTGAATATTTCTTTGGCTAATAAGTCCATAAAAAAACCAGACATAATAATGTGATGAAATTAACATTCGCTTATTAATGATCATTAGAATATTTGGGTTGGTTTTTATCGTTATCATTTTTCTATTTTCGTTTCATAATATTTCACTAGAAAAAAAATGAATTTGCCACACCGTCAGTGGCTTATGTACAGTAGTCGGATACTTTTAATATTTTTTTAATAACACATTAAGGACTCGCCTTCGTATATCTAGTAGTGCTGTGGACCCAAGCGACACTTTATTTTGCTTTCCTATTTAAATTTCTACTTAAATTGTTATATATTTTGATATAATTTTGTATAGAATGTAAAAGAAACGCTATAAACGTAATATACGATTAAATTATACTATTTATGGCAGGTTTTGCATATATTTTAAATATTTATATTATCTCATGTTTTAGTTTGTTTGAGTAGAATATATATATATGTTACCATCAATCTGGTGAGGTCACAATCAATCTTTTCATCCAAGCTCGTCGGTTTTGGATGCTTAAAATTTGGTCCTTTTTTATATTCCATCAATTTGATCTGTATAGGATTTTCTGAAGCAACTCTTGCCAACCTTATTCATTCCTACAAAATAGTTGAGCAATAAAAAAAAAAATGTAACCGGTGAATTAATTTGATGACGTGTTCGAAACCAGGTTACCGCTGGACATGGCAGTCAGGGGTAGCAACGAGCCGGAGACCCTGAGCTACGAGGTCGAGCTGAACAAACACACCGCCCTAGGGCTGGGCATCACCGTGGCGGGGTACGTGTGTGAGCAAGGTTCGTTTTTTAATTTATTATCATTATACTATACTATATAATTGAGGGAGTCGGGAAGGGCTTGACCTGAGTTTGTACCTTTTTATGATTTCATATGCTTATCGGCGATAATGAATCAACAATTTTTACGAGCGGTTCTATATAACGCCAAAGTCAATTATTTATTTTTTTACTCTGTATACATAAATATGGTTGAGAGTCAAATATCGGTCGTTATTATAGAATTAATTTAAAAAAATATATGGAAAAATTAAGTAATTAAATAAATAATGAAAATGAAGTAAATTAAACATCTGAAAATAAATACTTTCTTAAAAATTTCATTTCGCTTATTGACTCGGTATCAGTCACATAGTGACCGCTGGTAGTTAGTTATTATAAATTATCCTAAGAGCGTTTTAAAGGTTGAAGTTTTTAAGGAAAATGGAGATGATCACTTGTGTCAGATTTTGTAGAGCAAGTCACTGAGTTCGGAATATATGTATAAAAATGTTTATTAATGGCGCCCAATAGCCTTCTATCTTCGTCCTTAAGGTCTTCGTTAAGGGGGTTGTTGCGCTTAACGGTTAAAAAGTTTAACGTTAAACCTTAAAAGGTTTAACGAGTACTGTAAAGTAACTTAGAAGAAGTAACTTAGTTTAATTAAAGGTTCGCGACATTGTGCATATTCTTATTAATTGAAAGGGGTAAATTTATAATCAAAGGTTTGGCTAAATTAAATCTTATTTTTGGAGTTTAGTCACTAGAAATCGATTTCCATAGATAACACGCGATATACAAATTGGATAGGTTGCGAAATAGAGTGTTAATAAGAAACGAAGTTATTTTTGTCTGTCTGCACGCACATCTTATACTGAGCTCGTGTATTTTTCTTCTATTACTAACTTATAGACATTTCATTTTTAACTCATTTAAATGAAGCTTTCTATGTACATATATATGTATGTATTAAGAGTAATTTCTGGTATTTAAAATCGTTCAATCTTTGCTATCTCTGAATTTTATTACATAACATGGCTTATATAATGCATTTTATGAAATTCATGTAAGTAAATGTTAATGAAACTATGTGAATGCTCTCAGTATTATGAGATATGTTTTTATTTTCTTCCCTTTGCCCATTGCATATATTCCAAGAAAATGGTTCTCAAGGCGCAAACTCCAGCGCACATCGGAACAGGCAGGCAGCATTTTTTATTCGAACCAACAACGATCTAAGAAATTCAATTATAGATTCTTATTAGGAACTATTATGATCTAATGATAAATCTTCAACAACAAAATGTTCCTAACCTTGGCGTTTGCTAAGATTAATACTTTAGCACTACAGTTTATAGTAATGCTCTTACTAAATTGATATTTTAGTATGATATTTGTAATTCATAATTTTTTAGAAGGTTATATATCAAACTGTGAATAATGCTTTGTCATATCATATTCACAACAACAATTTGCAACAAAAAGATAACTGCATATAATGTACATGCAGTTACGAAACCCCCACTAGTGCATTCAACGAAGTGGTGGGATGCGACGGCGGCAGGTCCGTGATAGAAAAATTAACTAAATCACATTTCATTGACCGACTTAAGTATGAGGCCTGTCCGGTACGTTTTCTACCACACCTGTGGCGTAACAAACATTCGGTAATTCCCCGTTCAGAAGGTATGTCACGGCCAGCTGATATTTGAAAAGCGACAATGTTGCGTTAGCGTCGCCGTACCTTTAACATTAGAATTTCCATAATAGCGTCACGGCCGCGGTGAGGCGGGGGCGATGTTTACGAGGCGGACTCAGTCTCTGGAAACCGTATAAAGGGACTGTACACTACCTTTTTAGGGTTCCGTACGTCGGAAGGAACCCTTATAGGACCATTTCATGTCTGCCTGTATGCATGTCGAGATGTGTAAGAATGCGTTTAGGCATCAAGTTCAAGTTAATATAGAATACTCAGGTTGAAAGTGCTTGGGAGTTGCAAAAAATCAAATTTCTAAGTTTATGCAATAAAAAATATAGCAATTTTGCTGCATATTTTGATTCTTGCAACAGAATACTCATTAACCTAGAGTCAGGAAATTTGGTAAGAAGCAAGGTCTCACAGCATAAATAAATGATAATTTAAAAATATTTTAGTTGTAATTCTATCACTAAAAACCTTTTTTTATGACTACTTATGTAATTTGGCATTTGCTGTTAAAGTAAGTATAGATTGCTATCTATATTAATATATGAGAGAACATGTTTTAAATTTCTTGTATGAAATTTTGTACTACGGAAATTCGCGGACCAATATCTCGCCAGTGTAGGTATCTGTTTTTGATCTGCCTATTTTAGGCAGACAAAAATCATGTATATTCTGTTTGAATGGAATATCTACATTTACGATTAAGTTGTGCAGAACCCTCAGGGTCCGAGCCCTATTTACACTTGTCAGGTGTTTGTGTAGTTGAAAAGTTTAATTTCGTCTTACACCGGGCACAAAAGCCATTGACGTAAGCGATGTTTGCCGCAAAACTGACAAGGATATATTACGGTATTATTTGATACGTGTTATCTCAAACGTTAACACTATATTCAATTTATAATACCTGTCCCAAATATTAGAATTAACACAGTTATTAACGTTATTATAATTATTGTGGATATAAGAATAAATATTAGAGTCAAAATAAACTTTCAAATTTAAATAAAAAAAAAAGAGCTTAACTTCAAATCTCGTTACATTGAAATTAAATGACACAATATTCGTAGAACAATTTATGCGAATGAAGCTTGACTTTTGTGGAGTGCCCCGCGACACCTCATTAATTTTCCTATAATTACAGAATTATCAACGTATCGGATCTTTTCCCTCCAATTGCCCCGAAATCGATAACAATAACTTCGTATTTTTCGGAACAAGGATTTAAATTACGACATAATTAGATACAATATCGTTAGATAATAATGCTTTAATGTCGATTCACATCATTAAAAATGTAGATCATTGTATTGGTGACTGACCGGCTGTCGTCCTCGACGTGGTGTCGAAAGAAAGAAAAAAAGAAAAAAGAAAGAAAAAAAATATTCATTTTACCCTCACATTTAATAGTCATTGTGCCACTTGCCAAAGTGATATTTCTTAGGTGGCGATTCGATAGTCGATAATTGGACTAGGTCGATAATAAATGAGAGTGACATTATAATCGTCACGCTTAAACACATTTTGTTATACGACAAAGAAGAAAGATGTCATGTAGAGAAAAGGAAAAAAAGAAATATACGTTCCGACTCCGCGGGAGTGGAGCAAAAGAGAGCGATGCAAAAAGAGGAATAAAATAGCGGCATGCATGCGCAAGTTGTAGATGTATGCGCCAGATCCCATTTATAAACAGCTGAGGTATCCACGCATTGTGTAATTAATATTTATAATTGTATTTTGTAACTATTTACGTTTTTTTTTTTGTATTCATGTCCTGTCATTATTCAGTTATATTCGTGAAGATTTATTAAGAAATTTCCCTTCAACCACGCGTATAATGCTGCACGCTTAATTTGTTTTATTCTATATTTTAGGGACGTCTAGCTGGTCGAAATTGGTTCCACTCAATATTAGCTGCAATTATTATAAACTGTCGTTGTGGTCCCCCACTGACGTTGTGTTACTAAAGATCACTCCAAGGTCTTTGTTGCTTTTTTTCTATATGTTCCAATCTTTGACGTTTACCATTGGTTTGTAACCCTCGCTGTTTGGTGTGCCAGGCATCTTGCTGGAGAACATGATGCGCTGCGTGATGATGTGATGATGCATGATGTTTTTTCTATATTACCATGTTTTCATATCGATGATTGTTCCAGTGGCACACCGGGCTCGCCGCATTGCCATCTTGGGAACTATCGATCTATAGTAGACGTCTACTATGGATTTCCGCTAATTAACACCTCACACAATACAACTATCGATCTGTTTAGTATACACAAGTTGTTCGCTTTCGATGTTTAGGTTTTAGGATTATTTAAAATAATAAGGATACAGAATGGAGTTTACGACGAGCTGCCACGTTTAAGGAGGTTAGCTACTGAGATGGGGAGTCACGAAAACGATTAGGAATATCGGTAGAAATAATATCGGATATTCTCGAGCAATACCAAAGAAAATACAAAAAGCGTGGAAAACGTTCTTGCCGGCTCCCCGAACAACAAACACCGATCCTCGGCGGCGGTTACACGTGCGCGCTACCAAAAAGCTGCGATATTAGTAAACTTTGTCGCCAGTTCCAAATCTGTGAGCCGATTTATCGATTTATTCTTCGAAGGAAGTTTCGGAAGCGAAGCCATTTAAAGCGGTCACCACTCGCAGAATGATTTTATGAGTGTCGACGCAGAGTTGGAAATTAAAGGCGTGAAGGTGGAAAGAGTGGATTTTAAAACGCGATCAAACGAAATATGGTAATGACGAACGGCACTGGTCCGCCGTTTCAACAGGATCGACGCTCGGTAGGTACGCGTAGTAGGTTTACACGAAAGCGCCGTGGTCGCGGTATGGCGTGTGTAGGTATCGTTTTGAACTGGGAATTGAACTGGTCCGATTCCTGATCGCATTTATTGTGTACACAAATTGGAGAGAATTTTGAACGTCTTCTACTCGTGCTGAAATTATTGATCCGATTGCGATGAAACTTTGGTGATATGTTGCTCGTGATAAAAAGAAACTAACAATTGTCCCCCGCTTTCGTCCGGGTAGTTTTGTTACCTAAACGCCTTTTAAAACAGACAACAATTTAAAAACTTAAAAAATTGTCCATATATATATGTGTGTGTGTGTATGTATATATGTGGATGTGTATATATATATACATGCAGGCAAACATTTTTAAACCTAAATTCTGACTGACAAAAAGCATATGTTAACGCTGTTACAAATATTTTATCTCATATAAACACTGTTAGTAAGAATTTTCAGTTGAGTCTTGCGTATTTGGGCTTGGTATTGCATAATCGGTCTTGGTATTAATCATCTCGTTCTTGTTTATTCGGTCTTGTTCTCGGTCTTGCTAGACTAAGGATAGTATTGGTCTTGGTATTGGTCTCGCTTTTTCGCAAGACCAAGACCAAGACTGGACGACCAAGACCAATTTTGCTCATAACTAAATAAAATATATTCTTTATTTCTCTGCAACGGTGTAGCTTTCTATGAATGAAATGATTTTTAGAATTAGTGTAGTAGTTAGTTTCAATAATACAAACACACCAATGAAGTTACGCACAAATGCTGATATAGGTCCATATAAACAAGCATGTATACGACATTGTGTAAAATTTTCAAATCGGTCTAAGAACATTATGAGATTTGCGATTTAGAAGAAATGAACATTATTGTTATGCATAACATATCGAATAATACTTTCGCTTTAGTGTTTCACAATTATCAGTTCGGTTATACATTTGACTCGTCAGGTCAGATGTATTGGACAATTGAAACACGTCGTGTGATTTGCGTGTCGGAGAAGACGAGGGCTTTCGTATTAAATTTATGCAATTAATTAATAAATAAATAAAATACGATATTAATTAACATAGTATTAAATCCATTGGCCGTGTATCAAAATCTCACGTCGTGTTAGATAATTAACAAAAAAATAAAAAAAAACGACTCAAAAAATGAACTAAAAAGTGAAAAACAAGCTTGTATTAGTTTCGCTTTCGCTTTATATGTAAAGTGAAAGACATAAAATTGTTGCTCAGTCGGGGGGCCGTTCTGTGGACCACTTTTTAATTTGAAAATTTAATTATTTTTTTACTTTTTGTTACGTTTTTTGACATAACAGTCGTGTTTTTTTTTTTATTAATCATTTTTACTAGCCTACGTTATTCGCGTAATGATGCAAAAATTCTAATGATAACTCAACCATCTACGAAACCATTCACCCATTTAGACATTCGTAGTTTTATTACAGTCTGAATAAATCGTTTACAGTCGAAGATGAAAAACGTGTTCTATATGTACACTCCACCGATGTAAAGTTCGTCCATTTAATAATAAATAATATTATATAGTTTTGGAATGTGTTCACCGAGGTCTTAAATTTGCTACCCATATTGAATAACTGAAGATTTTTCTCTTCACATTTAATAATGGAGTTATACCGCCGCCATTCTGATATTTTTTCAAAAATATATTGTATTACACGGGATGATGCAAGAATTCTAATAATACCTTATACGTCTAAATCTATTCAGACATGAAAAAGTTATGATAAAATAAAGAAATTCACGTATTATACATACATATATGAACCGTGAAAATATTACACTCCTTTTTTCAACAGTCGCGTAAAAACAAGAGCACAGAGTAAAGTGAGACGAACAGAAGCTGCGTACAACATCTCTCTTTTGTATGACAATGAAGTAGAGCAATATTGTACGCGACACTTACCTGTGACGTCCCGCCAGTGAAGCGAGTTCATTTCTATTTCGTTATCCGTTGAGCTCTCGCCGCCAGACAAGCGTTATTTACATACGAGAATCTGTGTAAGTGTTTTACGTACCCGAGTAGTAAAGTTTTCTGGTTCCGGATCCGGGAGACATTGGCGCATTACGGTCATTCCCGTCTGGGTTTTATACAGGAATGATAACGTTTGGATGTATCAGCCCCAGATAGATGCAGAAATGAAATACCGCATAGAATAACCGGAATGAATTTTCTAGCCAAAGCTTGGTTATTATCCCCGCTTTATTCATATTCTTAATGTAGAGTTTTGCTCAACAACAGTTCTAAATCTTTAGAAAAAACGTAAATGACGTATAAATATACGTGACGTTTAGTACATAAATGACGTACTAAAATTCTAGTTTTGACCTCAGAAGCCTTAATTCCTTTGACGTTTTATTTGCCGCATTGAAAATAACTCTACTATAACACTCAGAATACTCATTCAAGATTTTGAGGTTTAAATGAGAATCACCCGTTGATTTGAAATTTTAACTACAAGTATAAAACTCTCATTAAGGGAAAAGTAGTATTTTGGATTTAGAGAATTTTTGCTCCAATAAAAAAAGAATGAAATTTTATTCATAAGTAACTAGATTATATGATAACTATATTTTACATGTTTAAGTTATAAATTTTACAACATTATTAATGAAATTACATTTATTATTATAGGTCTATCAAATTAATTTATTGCTCCATTTTTGCGTTATTACGTAGTTGATTTAACGTGACGTGATTCTTCAATATCCATACTATGTTTTTGCGAATAAAACATATTTTATGGAAAATTACGTCATATGAGGATTTTAAGGTTTATATCCGTATAAATTATTTTTTTATATATTCTGAGGTTTTGAGGGTCAATTATAGATCCTGTAGTTCTAGTTTGATCCTAAAAATTGTAAAACCGACTGTAAGTAAGATTTTGAGGTACAAACCGGGATTACTTTCAATGTTGAATCCAATATTTATATCACAAGCTAATCCTCGAAAACCTCACTGAAGATTTTGAAAAGAATGTGAATTAATTTTTTTGACTCGTGTTATTTGAATATTATTGTGTATTTCTATTTTGCTAAGACTTGATATTCTAAAACTCAATTTTTGTTAGTTGATACATCATCATCTTGTAGATTTATATCGGTTTCAATTTTCAACTTAAGTTAATATTCAGTTACAAGAAATCTAATATTGTACAAAAATTTTTAATAAACGCCATGAAGAAAAATCTCAAATTTCATTAAGAATCGTTTTCAATGGATATAAGTGTTCCGAGATATTATGCAGTTATTGTTTAATAACTTAAACTCTAGACGTCTAAATTGATATAAATATTCTTTGCATCAATTTAAAGAGCCTTATTGCCATCGGTAGATAGATATCTACAATTGACGCATGAAATATAGGTATTTAGAAGTACTAATGGATTTATCTGTATTTTATTCAAAACCACTTTAGCAGCTTAAAATCGCAAAAGTTTCCCTTTTAATATGCAAAAGTTTTATAAGCGAACAGAAGTGAATTTGTGTTTTTGAGAGCTGAAAGTAAATGAATATCTCCATCGAGCTTCTAGAAAATGGAAAACGTATATGCATCCACATTTTCGAGTCATTGAGCTCGAAAATAGTCTTGCGGCTGGCCTGAGAGGTCAATGCTTTTCGACATTTTATTGTATTATCAATATTCTAACACCTACATTTATTATAGTGCATTATTGAAGGAATACGTCATGTTATCGTTGAAAACCATTAGTCAAATTGAATGTAGTAGAAAAATATTGTAGATTAAGCATTGCGTTTATGTCAGATTCATTGATATTTGTATTAATAATACACAAAACTCAATTGTCACATATTTGTAAGGATCCGTTAATTAGCCATCACTTCTAAGGCGCCATTTTTATTACGTGAATTCAGTTTGGGAAATTGAAAATAGTTTTTATGATAACATCAGCTTCCTTTGCAGAGGAACTGAGCGGCATATTCGTGAAGAGCATCAGCGAGGGCAGCGCCGCGGACTCCTGCGGCAGGATACAGGTCAACGACAGGATCGTTGAGGTGAGGTGATTTTATGGGGAAGCGATAGATCGCTAGTCTATGCAAAAGGAGATCGTGCACTGCAGAAGCGTTAATGGCCGCTCAGAATTTATATCAGTCTATGGCAATGTCACTCGTGATTATTCTGGCGAGTGTTCGACATTTTAGAATTTGATCGGTCGACATTTCATTATACATTAAATTACGATTTAATTCATTTACATTATATTATTATAATCATAGTGAAAAATGAAACAGATTTTTAGGCAGTGGAATCAAAATAACACAATATTCATACGACTGAGTGAATAGTTGTAAAAGAACGCTTCGTCAAGGATTTTTTTAATTTTACCGTACGGTTTATGACCTTCTAAAGTGACGCTAGTAAATTGATTAAATTATTTTTAATGTCTTTCGGTACTCAATGATGGCCGGCCATTCGAAGGGTTAAAGGACACGAATGTGGCGTGAAATAAAACAGCAGATGTCCTGCCAGACTTAGCCGGAAGCAAGCTAATAAATTACAATCTTTCATGATGTTCCACGTATTCATATCCTACTATGTTTATTCGAATTTTGTATAATAATCCTGGACCATGACTTGTCGAAGGGTTGAAACGACATTGTCGTGATGTTACGCGTTTGTCTGTCATCAGCACCTAAGTACAAACGATCAAAAAAATTTGGTATCCGCATTTCACCGAAAGACTGTACACCTACTGACAATAATGATAATCATTTTATTATTAAGAACATCGTTTTGTTTTCAAGTCTTTATTACCGATAATTATGATAGTGTTAATTGTTGGTTAAAGTAAAGATTTCTATTAGAAAATTATTTTCTAATACCCACTGAAAATTAATTTTAAGCTTATTTTTGAAAAAATTGCGAACAAAAGATAGAAATGATGTTCGTACATCGATTGAACAATAGAAAAAGTTCACAAACTCATAAGGGTCCAATGGAATACATTGGTTCTCTAATATTTAGAGAATATTGTTAAGTATTGTTGAGTATTGTTAATAATATTGAAAAGTGCTTAGTGTTC
The DNA here is from genome assembly GCA_005406025.1 of Eumeta japonica. NCBI lineage: Eukaryota > Metazoa > Arthropoda > Insecta > Lepidoptera > Psychidae > Eumeta > Eumeta japonica. Next base: position 78,922 of record BGZK01000833.1, on the reverse strand, counting down.
TTTATAATTAAATTAATAACAAAATAATGACTAAATTATTTTAAAACAAACTTCTATAATGTGCGCTTAACTAATGATTAATAATCACGTATTTTAGTTTAACTTACAATCACGTTAGACCCTGCAACACGTTTTCGAATGTGATACACGAGAGTCTCTAACTTGTGATTGGCTGTCGTTCGTAAATAAATCAAGCCAATCAATGACAAAGGGAATTTTGAACACGGCTTACCATTCGCAGAACCGACCCGACAGTGGTCAGTCCCACTCACGCGCACACCGCCATCGCTAACCGGTACGTGCTGTATTAAGGTCAAATTTAAGGCTTTTAGATAATGGACTATTATAATTAATTCATTTTACCCATAGATTTAGCGTTAAAAGCGATGAGTGGATAAATGTCAACGTTAGATTATAATAATGACTGCGGACCGGATCAGTCATGTAACGTTCTATACTCCTTGATTCTATATACTAATATTATAAATGTAAAAGTATCGACGTCGGTCTGTCTGTCACGATTTCACGCCTAAACTAATGTAGTAATTTTGATGAAATTTGACGAACGAACACAAGCCACTTTTTGCTTGCTTGTCTGTCTGTCGGAAACGAGATCAGTAATTCTCCGAAAGCGAAGATACACGCAACGACTGTTTATGCAGAAATAGATCATTTTGGTATGAATTAGATTGATCGAGGGAATGTCTTTTCACTCGATTCACGTTCCATTTTGTACAAAATTAAATAGAATATTATATATATATTAGTAGTAATTTTGATGAAATTTGACGAACGAACACAAGCTACTTTTTGCTTGCTTGTCTGTCTGTTCCTTTGTATGATTTTTCAATAGTCTAATTGATTTTAATAAACTTCAGTGTACTAATAGTCCCATCACTAGACGCACACCATTTTAATATACAAGCTAATAATAATAATAAGGTTCTAATTTAAAAAAAAAATGAATTATGGTCGAATTATGACCCCTGGGTGACGACTAGTGCATTTAAGCTGTTTCTCACCCTCTAGCGATTCGATGTATAAGATATGTACATAGTGAGTCTTCAAAGATATGTCGATTCATTGGCGACAGTCAGCGATATCTTGTGATGACACGCATAAACTTGGTGATGTGATGTGGTTTTATATAGATTTGCAATTGGAAACTTTACCACTTGGTGTTATAGATAAGTGCTAGTATTGTATAATATTCGATAGTGAAAATAGAAATAAATTCATAATTTAAACAAAATCAATTCAATAATAAACTACTTTCAAGTTGAAATTAAAGAAAAATGCCTATGATTTTTACACAACGATATCGAAATATGAATTAAGAGCTTGGTTTTTACAAACAAAAATTAATGAATATATGTAAACTACAATAACGCACATGATAATACGTATGACGGTAGCCCAGCGAGTCAAAAGTCTGCCTCCTTGACAACCTGCCGTTGTTTCTTAACCCGATCCCGCGTTCGATTCTAGCCACGGGTGAATCGATTGGTAAGTTTTTAATTTAGAACAAGCCAAGCCAGTCGCCCCGTGCCCCGTAGATCGAGTTAAGCAATCGGCCACGGACGTTCTCGCTTATTATTGACAACGGCCGACGGCAGTCCTACTACAGTTTCCGGGGTCAGCTCGCGAGCGCCCGTCGGAAATGAGATCAGTAATTATCCGTAAGCGAAGTTACACACAACGACTTTGTTTATGCAGAAATAGATCATTTTGGTATGAATTAGATTGATCGAGGGAATGTCTTTTCACTCGATTCACGTTCCATTTTGTATAAAATTAAATTATATATATATATATATATATATATATATATATATATATATATATATATATATATATATATATATATATATAAGTATAAATAGTTCTTAGAATTAAAAATAATTAGTTCAAATAAGAGACCGTGAAAACTCTCACTAGCGACAGAATTAAATTAAAAGATGCCCAACAGTACAATAAACTATATTGTTGTCCTATTTAGGTATGCTGTTCTGTAAGCGATGATTAAAAATTGCTGAATGTTGAAAACTGAAACAAAAATTTATATCGATTTATTTACCACTACGATAGTTTAGTTGTAAACTAAATAACATATTTTTAGTAATAACGCTGTTGAATACTAGATGGCGCTGCGATAAAGTAATTTATTGAGTGTTACTTAATAATTATTAAGATTTACAATATACTTATTCATTTTAATAACTTTAAAAATGATATACAAGACATTTTAGTTTTTCTTTAATATCTTAAGGAACAATCGATATATTTTTTACGTACAGTATAAGAAAAGTTTTTCGAATAATGTGCATGGGACAACGTACCATATGAACAAGGTACAGACAGCGAATGTTCACTGGCATACAGCATATTTATAAAGACTTTTCATAGTATAACTAAACGAATAAAATAACACTAGTTAAAAAAAAAAAAATTAAAAACCCGACCGTGGTACATAAAAACTTTGTAGTTAATTTATATACTGAAAAATGAAAAATACAAGCAAGTAAGTCTAAGACCAACCACGTTACATAAAAATATCACTATAAACAAAATATCGCGAATAACTGCACTAAATTTCCTTACAGAGTAAGTAGTAACCTTTTTATTAAATTAAAAAAAAAATATGAAAGGAGGCAGAATCCCTTCTATAATATATCTATAGATTGTACATGCAAATGAGCATGCGTATATATGCCCCGTTTGGGCTTCGCCGCAGTGGGTAAAAAAGGATTAAGTGGACCTTTTTTTATGAGCGACGCAGTACTGAGAGTTTGCCCTCTCTCGCCCTTTGATACTTGTGTTTCTGTACGCGGAGTGGTATTTTTTTATTATCTCTGTCTCACCGAGCCTGACGCATTCGTAGACGGAGTACCATATCTAATCTTCTTGGCACGTTCTTGTTAAAATTCAACTGTTTTGCTTAGTTCTTGTCAAGTTTTCATTGTTAAGGTTTAATTTCTTGTTAATTGCTATTTATCATTTGATTCCTACACAGATATTGTTATCTGCGGTAGAGTCACGCCGTGGTCGACTTGGCCGCAACTTGTAAACGGACCGGCTCGTCGGGCCGGTCCGTTTATATATATAATATAAATAATAAATAATAATAATACTATAATAAATAAATGATACTCTCATAAAATACGGACGTAAAGTAACAGCTTTCGTTATTGTGTTTCGTCCAGTGAGTTAGAGTTGCGTTTGATTCGCAAGTTGTCGGTCGAGCAGCAGCTTTTTATGAATTAATTTTTTAACTCTCCGACTCTGGGCGGCGGGTTCGTCTCAAAAAGCCGAATAAAGCAATTAGCGTGTTCTTGCAGACGCATACGTACTGCGCTTTGATTTTAATGGAAAAATAATCTCATCAATTAGACCCGACAGGCTCGTATACTTCAAGCGCTCTCACCCCGCTCGGCGCCGCTTCTAAAAGCCATTCTCACGAAGACACACCGTAGGTATTAACAATTCGCCCTTAACACGCGTAAGATACCAAGCGCGAGAGCATCGGATCGACCTCGGCGCTCTCGTGCCCGCCGAGGTCGCTCTGAATATGTAATTAAGAGCGACCGTCCGGCGCGCACGCATAGACCATAGTGAGGCATAGACTGGATAGCATTTTAGATGTTGCATTTTCAGAGGCGCTGTGCGTTATTGCAGCAAAATAATAATATATAAAAAAAACATGGTAGGTATAAAATCATCTAAAACTGTAATTATTAAAGTCAGTTATTTGTATATACATATAAATGAATTTGTGCATATGATATCGGTAAATTGAATACGCAAAGGGTGCCAACCAAAGGGCCGCCCCATTGGGCGCCCATTGGTGCTAACGGCATCTTATTACTAGGGTTCCGGTGTCTGTCCGTCCGTCATCTGGGGTCTGTCACTTGTCATGCTATATCATCGGTCTGTTATTAGAAACTTGAAATTTTTACATTAAATTAAATTAAAAAACTGAAGAGCTTTCCCATAGATAAAACATAGTTTTACAATCTTTTTGCTCGATCTTAATTTTAGTTTTTATTTAACATTAACTATTTGAAAAATATGTAGAGTTAAACATTGTACGTTAGCACAGAACTCTTGGAGCGTGTGAGTCCGACTTGCAGATGGCCGGTTTTTATGTTTCTTACCGTTTGTCCCCCACTTCTTCAACTTATTTGTACCGTTGATCCGAACTACTACACCTCTTCCAAATAGGCTTTTACTAGTAGGAAGCTGCACTATCTCCTATTAACCGGCACCATGAATGGGGTGGAAATCGAGTATAGGACGGGGATTACAATCAAGAGTGTGATCTGAATTAACTTCAGGAAATTTGCTGGGATCAGAAGTAAAATTGGGAACGAGATTGGAGTTGACAGCAAGGTCTATTGAAAATATTAAGGGACACATTACACGTCAAAGTGAGTAAAGCTGCTGGCGAAGAGGTAGTGCAATTTAAAAATACATAGATTTCAATGAAATTTTTTTTAAAAAACTTCATATCGCTTTGATTCTTTCAATTAATTTAAGTATAGAAATATATTAGAATTAATTGTGGTCATGAATATTAATGGTCTAGTTATCTAAATATTTAATGAAATCACGATGACGTAATAGAAATTTATTGAAATCGTTAGTGTAATTCTTATTGTTTATTTATGATTATCAAATCTACAATTAAATATAAGACCCGGAGTATAATATTAATGACAATAGTACTTCATTTTTGTTTTCGATTCGTCAATATGAATAATATAGTTAGTATGATATAAAAAAAATTTAAATGCAGTAAATTTTTCAAAACATAAATAAAAAATACTACATGTTCAATATAAAAGACCTTTATCGAACGGCAAAAGACTTCCATTCCCTTTTAAGGCTGTTTGTTTCCATGGGTAATGGAAGTCTAAAATACTATTTCAATTTTTGTAAATAGGTTAATGCAGAATTATATCCAACTTTTGTTGTAATGGGTTGTCATGAAACAAGAGAATGTAATTTTTATAATGGTTTTTATTTTATGAAGCGGCGTTAAAATTCACAAGCTTAATAGTTTATTTTTTAAAAGGACTGTCATAAATTATTATCATGCTGTATTAATAAACACGTAAAAATTAAACACCTTTGAAACGAAGGTCTTAATTTAGTGACTTGACCAAAAAATGTGATCGTCAAACGGACGTATGATGCTAATGTGTCGTGCGCCGTATTTCATTCTAATTTGACATGGATAATATCCAAAATAATGTCATTCGGCACTCGTTTGCTTTTCCTATACAATACTTCAGGCATAAAAAACACATGTTACGTTTTAAGGTTGTTAATAAATAACACGTGTATTCAGCCGTATATAATTATTATCTTTTATAAATACGCTCGATTTCTAGTGGACCCTCACCGGGACCTCTAGTCGACGCGTAGCTCTATCGGCCACTCGACAATGGCGCGGCCCTGCGGCGTCGCCGGTACGCTCGCAACGAGAAAATCCTACAAAGAACGTAATAATGATGTTATTAAATTAGATCCAGCTTAACCCGTATTATATGGTTTGTTGTATTTCGCAACCCGAAATTTTCGTATTTCCCTCCTTCTACGGTGGGGATTTTATTTCGCTGCCGTAATTCTACCGAAATTCGAGAGGAGATTTGTGCAGTTGGAAATGGATATTTAATAATTCGTTTGTGTCGCGTCTTCAGCCGGATTTCACGGTGCTGTCGCTTTTGGTACTTTATGCAATAAAAACAATCGAAATCATAAAAATTGGTGTTTTCGGACAAATAGTTAATAGTGAGTTGGCTCTTACCCTGGTATCCATTCGCTTTAGTATTCTGCGAGAATTTGAAGAAATTTGACATGTACTGGTTCATTTCACAGTATACACACTCACACGCAAATACACACACACACACACACACACACACACACACACACACACACACACACACACACACACACATATTCGCCTGTGGGTCTATCCGCATGAACATAAAACGAATTATTTTATTTCTTATATCGATCGATTAAGCTGCCAACCATGGTGGCAATTACGAGATTGGCGAAAAGGCTTAGTTTTGCAGCATACACAAAGAACAGCATTAGGCAAATCACAGATGAAAGCGTCGCGAGACTAGTTTATTGCAGCGGCTTTCACAGTCTCACGACTTATGGAGTTTTATTATGGGGCCATGCAGTTGATGCTAACACAGTCTTTACGCTCCTAAAGCGGGCTGTTCATGCCGTTTATAATTTGAGACTAAAAGCATCTCTCAGAGAGAGATTTTTAAGGAAATTAATATTTGAACTGTAGCGTCACCAAATGTATACGAAAACCTGGTATATGTCAAGAGAAATATAGAATCGTTTCAGAATATGAGCGACATCCATATCATAAAAACTAGACATAAGAACCATCATGCTGCTCATAAAATCCGACTCAGTAAAATTAGCAAATCATTTAAGGGGCAATGTGTACGCTTTTATAATAAGATCCCAGCTGAAATTTAAAACTAGCCATTTTATAAATTTAAACTCTTCATTAAACAGAAGATATATGCAAGGGTTGTTATGCCGTGTTCGAATATCTTAATGAAAAAAAAAACCCATGGGACTGAACTGATCGGCTATCGGATTGCTTCGTGTTGTTTCCAAATGTTGTACTAAATTATTAATTATCCAATATTTTGTATCGATGAGTAAAAAGAGCAAACCTTGAGTTTCTTGCGTATTCCTCTCATGATGAATCAGCATTTGGAATGGATGGTAATGTTAATGTCGAAAACAGTCTTTAATGACGTATTTCAAATGTAAGTTCTATTACTTAAGAAACAAACCTATTTTTGGTTTGATTCGATCCCGATCCCAGTCCGGTTCTTGGGTCTGGTTCAGGTCCGGTGTTGATTCTAATCGCGATTCCAGTTCTACCTTCAACGTAATTAGAATCAAATTACTTCAGTGGATGGAATTGTTCACACCTAAAACGCTATGAGACACGGTTATTTTATTATCGTAATTGTGAGATTTTTCTGCACTACACTTTAGGTCTTTGTCTCAAACAAAAATAAGTTGTTTATGGATTTTGATGGTGTATGTCTTTGATAGAACGATGTTTGTATTTAATTTCGTATCGCCTCGTTTAAAATGCATCTATAGGCCTTAGGCCTATGTCGATACTAGAAAAAATAATGTACTCAAATTGATTTTGCATATTTCGTATGTATATATGTATAATAAATTTGTAATTTATTAATGTTTGCTTTTAAAAAACTGATATGAGACGTCCGTTTAAGTGGAATGGGAATCAAATCAATAATTTTTAGAATTTGCTGTCTGCTTGTCTGTATGTTTGATCGCACATCACGCAAAAACTGCACGGAATTGACCGTAACTTTCAAAAGTTTGTTAATGTTTAAACTAACTTAAAAAGTGGTATGTTTTTAATGTCAATACACCGTATAGAAATTGAGTTACACGCAAAACTCTCTTAAACTGTGAGCTGCAACTGTTTCTAGATTTTTTAGAATTACACGTCTGTCTGATTTCAAATTACGTCATATTTTTTATTATTACATCTTTAAAAATTGAGACGAGCACCAGACCAAGGTCGGGGTCATGATGGACATAGCGTGCAGTCATCGGTCGATATGAACAATGTGATACAAACAAATCACGAAAATAATTATTGTGAATTATATAATCATTACTAGCCCCCCTTCATGTAATTCAGTTCTAAAATACCTTCCATATTTCACTTCAACAACTTCCAGTATTATCATAACTGACCGGCCCTAGAGAGGGAGCGAGCGTCGGCTGTCATAATAGACAATGAATATATTTCGCCTTAAAACAGGCGGCTCCGTTTTCGCAGATCGCCCACGTTCTAGAACGGGGCGGGCGATGAACCGAAAACATACAGATCTTATCGATGTAATTCTTTCGTCTACTTCGTGTTTCTGGAGGTTTTTGAACCGTCGATGTCCCTATGCGTAAGGCGATTAACATTCGGCGAGGGCGCTGGGGGGCGCTGTGCAGGCTTCCGACTACGTCGTTGACGGTGAATTGGGCTGATCTTTGTGGCTGTCGACTAGATTAAGGTATGATGACGTCACGATTTTAGACCCTTAATCGGAAAATAGGGGTTTCGTTTGTGAATTAAAAAAGTCGGTTTGACTAAACTAATCAGGATCAGTGTACCGTGTATACAGCGTGCTCTCGGTAATTGTGTCAGAAAAAATATTACCTGTAATGAGAACTCTCGATCGTTTTCCTTCAATTTATACGTTACAAAGTAATTTGTCGAATTTTGTTTGAATATTATTGCTTATTTGAATTTTTCCAATGGTAACGAGTATAAGAGACTTTATCAGACGTCGATGTTTCGTTGTCCTAGGAGGTTTTTTTGACTGTTTTTGGAAGATTGTGTGCGTGCGCATGTGCGGCCGTGCGTGAGTGGGTTGTGTGTGTTTATTTGTGTGTGTATGTGTGTGTGTGTGTATGTGTCAATCTTTTCATGCAAGCCCATCGGTTTAGGGTGCATAGAATTTGGATCTTTTTTAATTTGGTTTGCATTGGATTTTTTAGGGCAAACCTTGAAGACCTCTCAAAAATTATGCATCCGAATCGCATGACGTCAATGGAAAATAATACGTGCATAAAAATTACTCCTGTACTAACATATTTTTTCTTCGTAAGGATTAATATATTACATAAGGAGAGTATTTAAAAACATAGTTTTCGTTCTTTATTTTACCCGTTTGGGGGATGATTTTGCAGAAACGCCATAACACGTGTCTTTATCTCTAACCAAAAATCTAAATATAACATTTTGTTTCCCTAAATTAAGGCATATGAGTTGCTCACACAAATGTTTATCCTCTATTTCATCCCCCATTAGGTGATGTATGTCCTTCCCAAGATACAATCTATCTGCTTGCTAAATTTCGGTAGGATTCGTTGAGCTGCTTAGTCGTAAGAAGGTAACAAACAAACAGACAAATAAACACAGTTACTTTCGTATTTATTTGTACTTACTCGCATTACTGTTCGGCTCAAAATCCAATACGTTATTGTAACGTTGTCTTGTAGGCAATTAGGACAACCGTACGTTACAAGCAAACAAACCGAGTTACTTTTGCGTTTATGATATTATTATGGCTAAAAAGTTAATGTTCGTATTCACAGGTAGATGGCGTGTCTCTGCACGGTGTGTCCAATCACAGAGCGGTGGCGCTGCTCAGGGATGCGCGTGGGCCAGTAGTGAGACTGAAAGCTTTGAGGTAAACGGCATTCCTTTAAACTGAACAGGTTTAATTCAAATTCAAAATATATTTATTTCATAGGTTACAAAATAACACTTGAAATGTGTCATAATTTTTTGCAAATTTACACTTTGCCGTTCGTTAGGAAGGCAGTTTTCCCTCAAGAAGAACGAGCAAGAAACTTAAGGGTATCTCTTTTCTAATTTGCTCATACATAGCCAAAACAAATCACAAAACCATTAAGAACGAAACAGCCCGGTAAGAAGTCGAGCTGCTTATGTTCAAGGATATTTGTCTTCTAAATATTCAGAAATTGTATAACACCCTTTTTTATTTAGTGATTGTTTTATAACACTTAAATTTATATAAGAGTAAATCTTGTATATCTACAGGAACCTTATTGAATAGGCGCACACAGAGCCCTCTAAATGAATTTGTGACTTTACTTCGTCGACTAACATGAGAAATCAGTTTATTTTTATTTCTGGTATTGAGTTTATGTCGGCTACAATTTCTTTTAAACATTTCTTTTTTTTTTATTTAATAAATTATCTTAAATTTTCAAAAATGAATTTAGTAGAAAGTGTTAATCATTGTCAATAATACGTTATTAATATTGCTACTTGTCTATGTAGCTAGCAAGAGATATATCGATCTTAAAAGTCAAATACTTAAAGAACAACGTTCGTATCAACGGTTATTTTAGTAAAAAAATTAAAAAATATATAATTAAAAAACAATAGGATAGCTTATTGATATTCAAAATTTTATATTAATTAATGAATTGTATAAGGATAAAGTAAGACGACTTAAAACTAAATCAAAATTAAGGACGTTTGAAACATCGAAGAACTGCAAGCCATCAAAGATCTATGCCATATATATCTTGTAAAGCAAACTTTAACGTGTATTCTATATGGCGCTAGTACGCAATGAATTCCCAGGGCATTTGCTGTCCAGGTGACAATTTAAAACAGCCCTTGCTGAATTACTTTTAAAGTTATCTAAACAAGGCTTTCATAACACTCTGACTCAAATAAAAAAGCTTTCAGTGCAGTGATATAATAAAGTAAACTAGTCCATTAATATAGCGTAATGTTGACAGGTACCTCAGAGGGGCCGGTTATGAGAAATTACAGCGAGCTTTGGCGGAACAAGAGGGTAGGCCGCCGGGCCCGCCCAGCCCGTCTGTCACCTCTCTAGCTAAATATAGCTTTAGCGTGGTAAGTATTTTTTATTAAGCGTGCATACATACGAAACTACACATAGCTTAAAATAAAGCATCTCTCCTTTATTTTATACCCAGCATGACAGGCGTAACACGATAAAGACGACCGACTAGTATGACGCGCTAAAGCAATGCTTCCTTAACTGTACGTTACGATACCCTAGGGCATCTCGAAGCGAACCACAAAGAATTTATTTCTGGAAAGTTTGTGGATTACTTCGAGATGCTGAAAAGGGCATAGCTTTCTCAAACTTTGTCTTTTGGTGAAAAATTGAAGAAAACTTGCACAGAAAAGGAAGCACATCCTTATCATTACTAGGCAGCCAAGAATTAAAAAAAATATATCTACTTTTATATTTATTTATCTGTAATGTTTCTAATAAAGGTTATGAAAGTTATTTGGAGTTTCAGTTAACTTGTTGCTAGGCTAGAACTACAAACGGGTTGGTAATTTTTGGCTCCAGGCGAAGGGCATCGTCATCCTAAAGAAATTGCAAACTCCCAAGGGTGTCACAGTGGAAATCAGTTTGGGAAGTGTTGCCATGGAGCGGTTGTATCTCTATAAGACTAATAGAGATGCACTCCTATAGGGCGTCGTGCTAAGCTCGCTGGCATTTACACCGGGAGCTGTCGGACGCGTATTTACAAAAGCCACATAATTTCAGTTTTAAATTCGGTCAGTACGGATCGACTTCTGGCGGGACTCAACTTATTCAACTCGAGCACGAATGTCGGGTGGAATAGCCTGTCCTTTGAAATTAAAATTACTGCCACCAAATAATGAACAGAGACTTCGCTAACAAAGCTTCATACACCGGACCTCCACTGCTGGATGCTGACTTCCCCCCCAACTCTTCAGATTTATGTAAGATCCTGGGCTATCCGTCACCAAAGATAGCCCGTTACCTTTCTGTATCCCGACGGTCCATGCCTTCCCTAGGGTGCATGTCTATTCGTGGTTAAGTTATTGATGTAAGTTGTAACAAAATTTGCCATGAGCATAAATTAAAGCAACCGTTCTAATGAAATAAAAATTTTACTTCAATTACGTAACGTTGATCACGAAAATTATAATAATAATATATTAAGGTTGAATGTTAAAACATTATAATAAATTTTGCTTATAAGTTAAAATTAAAGTCGTCATAAAATTTAAGAAAATATTTACAAGTCGCCAAAAGTCTCCAAATTTATTCATTGAAATATAAGAAATTTGTCTCCAATTATAATCATACTTAAACTAGAAATTTATATTTAAGAAAAAGTCGACTTAATATAATATTGATATTAATGAAATAATGTAGGCTTTGAATGTTTTTGGAAACAAATTATTTTATTGGAAAGTATTTGCTTTAATTACTTACTGAGTTGGAGCATACGTCGTACTTATTCTCCTTTTAAGTATAAAATAAGTTTAATAAAAAAATATTCAATAATTATATTGCTAGTAATGTTACTGATTTGAGAAATTGCATCTTAATTAAGAACGGCGTCAACGCAACCGCAGCTTGCGCGCGAAACACGCGGACCGTACAGTGTGATTAAGTCAATTCTTAATGATCCGTGTTCCCGACTCGGGCCAATTACCTTTAAAATATGACCTCGTCTACGGTGACCCATAAAATTCGCGTTCGTTACACTTCGAGGGGCGGCTCACCCGACGCTCTAAATATTCCAGAGGGCGCCACAATAAGCTTACCTTTTAGCTTACCTTTTAAATACGTAATGCAGGATTCTGACGTGCCCTTATCTTTTAACGTGGGCGTTGTGGGGCTTTATTATGTTTGTGGGCGCGTTCTGCGTCGCTCCGCCACTTATGACAATGTTCGCTTCTCTAAAATGAAATAACTTAATAGTGAGCATGGTTTTTAAATAAATTCCTTTATTACAAATGTATTCTAGGGTCAATACATAGTCCTCGCAATGTGCTGGTGTGATTTTATTTTGTCCTTAAATTAAAAGTAGTTGATACTTCAAAATGTTATATAAGTTAATAGTTTTGATCGATTTAGAGCCTCTCCCACCATTTCCTAATTTTACGTCACACGTCTTTCTTATAATAGGTTTCAATCGAACAACCGTTAAAAGCCAATGTGAACGCAAAATGAATTTTTAAAAGTGACTTTTTGTTAAAAGTCTATTTAAAAAGAAATGATGAAGAAGGTTCTTAATGTCTCATTAGTTGATACTAACCTCAAATTCATTATTTGAGGTCCATTGACCGTCGGTTTGCTATTGGCTCTCGTCACTGGCTTAAAATAGCTGCAAGCAAAAGGGAGCTGGGCACACTGGTTTATGTATATCACACCGACCCGCGACTAAGCTGGGTGCACGAGAGTCTATCATTTCATTACTAAGGAGGAAAGGTCTCCTTTGTTTGTGATTTGCTTCTACTTAGTCTATGAAGTATGACTCTGTATCGAAAATAACTCATACGCAGATAGCATTAAACTCTTCGAATATGGCGTGACAGTTGGGATCATGAGCCGATAATGAGGAGCGCAAATCACTATTGGCCAGACCTATCATATAAAACATTATTATGATAGTAACATTTTTTCGTTCCACTGGATTCGATATCGGGAGGAAGAGTACACCTGCGTTAGCACATTGTTTTGGACCAATTTAATATTCTGCGTATATGACGGCTTTCAAAAGAAACTCCCGTCTGTAAAATGTCTCGTGGCATCGATGTTGAAGTAGATCAAATATGCGAATGGGTTTCGTTTGAAGCCAGCACACGAACGGTTTTCGGCAGCGTCTGGAGTGACAATACGGTCTCGTTTAAGAGAGGCGCTAGGAGCGTGAATTTGTATATAATTTGTATATATATATAATTATACTAATAAAAATCAAACAACCATCATCCCGTCTTTGGTTCTTCGACGCCGTCGAAGTGGAATGGCAGTTAACCTGCGTGTTCAAACGCACAAGTTAGCACATTCAGGACAAGGAAGAAAATATGTTGTAGTCTCAACTGCTTTGCTGTTGATTAAGCGCTAATTATGTAAACAAAAAATTGGTTGTCTGTATATACGGTTTACGGACTATAATTATAACGTCGTAAAAAAACACTGATGAAAAATTGCATACTTTTATGAATTGAATTGAATTATTATCACTGAATTATCTTTATTTTGTATAATACAAAGATGGAGTAAATTGAAATTGTTGTAATAAACAATGGGAACCACATTAACTTTTCACTTCAGTTTACTTTATAAACAGTTGACAAAACAGTTCACGTGTAGGTTGTGTATTCTACTCGGACGCATCGGCCGATGGAGTGGAAGAGCGATAGATGCGTCATAAGCCGAACGCTTAGGCCGATCGTGCCTTTCTATCGTTCGTTCTGTGCTCTCTCGCTCGCACGCTCGGCGCAGGCGGAACGCGACAATGAGTCAAGCTTTTTCGTGCGTGCAGCCGGCGTTCATCGATTTATAAGACGTTACCACGTGAAATAAAATGAGATTTGAGACCGTAAAATTGGATTTAGCACAATAAAAGAGCGATACGCCAGAAAATGTCGCTTTGATATAGCGATGCAGTTTGATAGACAAAATATAGTTTAGGAGCGTTGAAGTATTTCACATGAGGTGATAGGCATGTAACACCAAATTTACTTACAATATTCGTCCGTGCAGTGCGATAGAAACACGACGCAAAAATGATGCTTTCTCGTGTTAGAGCAAATATTTTTTTAATAAAAATCACTATTATAATTGGACAGTTTTTATTTTCGGACAATAAAAAATGAAGTTCACGACAGTGATATCTACGTATGTACATGTATTCTGTTTTCTGAACCCGTAACCGGGGCGAGATACAAATATAAACAGGTTCATTGTCACATAAAACATAGGTTATGAAACTATAAGTTCACATAAACAGACAAAAGGCACCCCAAGGAATTTATTGTTACCAGAGATCCATGTTACCTACTGACATTTACTACTGACCTTTCGCATAAAAAGAACTTTGTTAGGCGGAGATCGGAAACGGATGGTACCCATTAAAATTAATTATACCATAATGAATCACGTAGTCGTGACAGATGGAAGGCAGAAATTGTCGTGAATAAAAACACGTTTCTTTATGGTTATAATTAGATAAAACTTATATGAAATTATTTGTAAAAAATTTTATCTACTATATCACGATTTTAGTTGCCACACTAAGAACCTTCGTATTGTTACGAAATTCTATTCTTCAATCAATGTATTACAGATGTCATCAATGTACAAGTTTACATGTCCTATGCATCTATATTTATATTACAAATGCGAATGTAGGTTTGTGTGAATGTTTCTCCTTTATTCACGTTCGATGGGCTGAAAGGATTGTAATGAAATTTTGAATAGAGGTCGATTATTGACTGATATAGGACGTAGAAGAATTTTATACGAAAAAAAAAAATGTTTTTATAGATAACGGAAAAATGGTGATTGGAGAACGCTTACATTATCACCTACACTAACCTCGTGTAATATAGCACATGTTTTATTTTAATGTTAATACTAATATTTCCTCCTGACTTAGTTTGAAACATGGAACCGTAACTTCAGTGGGATTACAATTTAAAAGGAGAGGGGTCGAAAGCCAAACCGGGGTCATAATCGAGAATAGGACTGGGATCAACTGGAATTAAAACTAAGGCACGACTGGAACCGGAGTTAGCGTCGACGGCAAAATCGACCGATCTAAAAAATGAAGGAACTTATTCTACGTGCACGCAGGCGAAGCCGCTATAAGAACTAGTACTATATAAACATGCATACTACATACATACACGATAATTATACATGGATTGTTGTATTTATTGTCACATCATATTATTTGTAAAAAGAACTATTCATAGTACTGTATACGCAATTACCCTTAAACATATATCAAACTAGATTTTGCCCGCGGCTTCGCCCGCATGGGCACCGAATGAGTTTTTTCATCTTTTATAACACGTTAAACATGAAAATTGGTCTGCTCGAACTGTGAAATACTACACTTTCACAGAATACAAACGCGAAAAAAACAGCTTTAGCTGTTGCATTTCGTCCAGTGAGTGTGAGTTACAGTGGCCCACTTTCCCTCTTCATCGGCTCGCTGCCCCTCCATCAGACATGCTGTTCCTACCCAAGAGGCCAGCAATGCCTCTCTGGGGTTAGGCGTGTGCGTGGGCGGCGGTAAACATCTGCTTTTAGGTGGCTCACATGCTCGTTTGCACCTCGATGTGCCATAAAAAAACATGACGCCATGTTGTTCCTTTTTTCTACTTCAGTTCTGCCTTCGTTTTCGATTCCGATTCTGGTTCCGATCTAGATTTCACAGTTCGGTTCAAAATGTACATGATTCACCCGCGACTCCATCTGTGTGGACACACAACGTATTATTTCATCTTTCATGTCGATCGATAACGTTATCGAGCATGATCCCGGTCTTAGACCCTTTCGTGATTCCATACTAGAAGAAGTCCCGTTTTTAGACAGACAAGACAAAGCGGTAATATTTTTGTTATGAAACGACCACTCTTACGCTTTTGATCTCGATCTCGGTCCTGTTTGTGGTTCCGGTTTTGAGTTGAAATTTGAACCTTTTCTGGACACCAATAACCGAACCGTATAAGTAGACTTCGTTCTTCGTTATTCGACTACAAACTAATCCGCGAACTTAATATCTTTATAAATTGTAGCTCATATATATAAGCTATTTTACTGTAAAATTTGAGCTAATTCCGTTCAACCGTTAAAGTAGGGTTGATTAATAAACATCTAAACATCCAATATATAAACTGTCATATTTATAATATTGGCAGGATGTCTAATGTATTTCGTAAATATTAATATAAGATGAAGAACAATATTAATAAATTGTTTTTGATATCGATCACTTGTTATTGTATTGTATACGGAGATTCGCTTTACGATGTGATTATATCTTGGAGAGAGATTTTGTAAAATTGTATTTAGTTGGGAAAGAGTTCACGTAAATTTAACGGTTTCCTTTAAGTACGAAGAGTCGACGGTGATAGACACGGAGGAGTCGGAGGTGCACCACCTGCCCTCCCCCACGTCGCCGGAAGAAATAGTCATAGGAGCTGACGACGGCGCTGAGAAGGCGGAGGTCAGGAGGATCCAGGACAAATGGCGGGAGATACTGGAGAACGAGAAGGACTGGCCGGGGCACCACCACGGCTACGACATTGTAGTGCGTGACGTCCTAATTATTTATTTCCATTTTTCAATATTAATTGCTAATGTAATATATGATATTATATTAACAAATATATATTTCTTTATTGCGTAATGACTAATAATTTAATGTATTCTGAGTAAAAATATATTATAATTGTATCGTAAATGTATAGAACAGGTGTTCCTTTAGGACCTCGAATAGAATATTTTTTGTTTTGAGTAGGTCGGCACGATAATGAAGGAGCCGTCCACCGGCTTGGGCATATCCCTAGAAGGCACGGTGCGTGTGGTGGGCGGGCGGGAGGTGCAGGCGCGGCACTACATAAGGGCGGTCGCGCCCAACGGCCCGGTGGCCCGGACCGGCCTGCACCGAGTCGGCGATGAACTGCTTGAAGTAAGCAGATGCGTTGATGCACTTTGTCTGTTCAAGTACTTGAAAATTATTACCATTATTATTTATTGATATCAAGAGCTTCTTAGCTCGCATTTTTGTTCACAACGTGGTGGACAGGATCAATATTTTTTTTTTGTAAATTACAATGAAATTAAGTAATTTCTTTCGTGATCAGAACAAGTACGTTTCAGAAGAATGAAAAGAATATTTTCAAACGTAAGAGGTGCGACAAATAGTAGAGAAGAAGAGAACAATAATATGGATTACTCACACAACAACGTTGGCTTCTAACTCTATAACAAATCTTTCGAGGACAATGCATTTGTTTATAGAGTTTAAAATTTTGAGAGCAAATAATAAAATATTTCCAAATGTTTATGAGTACACTGCGCGCGTCATTCTACCATTTTTTTCCACAGTTTGTAGCTGCTAGTCGATTTTTGCATCGAAGAGTGAAATTGCATTTAAAATTTTTGAATGGCTCAATTCGGGCAATAAAGACGATAAAATCGTTTTCGAATCAAAGACGTTTCTTCGTAGCCATTATACTGAATTGTGATACGATAATTAAGGAGCGATATCGCTCAACAGGTGAACGGATGGCGAGTCCTGGGCGCCCATCACGTCGAAGTGGTCTCACGGCTGAGAGCTGTCGCGTCGCCGGTGCGCCTCGTATGCGCCAGAATGAAGAACTCGGAAAACTACCGCACGCAACACGCCAGGGTAACCGTCTTGTCTATCAGCCAAGATTCGTAGAGATTTTACTTTTCAGCTTTAATAATATTACGGTATAAATATATAAATAAAAGGCCGAAATTTAAATTGATAAAGCCTTATTGAAATGTTTATAAAATAAATTTTGAAACATCTATCAACTTGCAACAAACAGGAAGAATTATGATATTTTTAAAGATTCATGACGCAAAATTTTTGTCTGTAAATATAAGGTTTTATTTAGAAACTGTTGGATTCGAATTTGGCGCTTAGCATTAAAAAAAGTCAGATCGTACTATTAAATAATAATACAATCCAACTTTTTTTAGTGCTATATTTTGAAATACAGTGATGCATTATTATTCATTTACATTTAATCAAGTAGTAAGAAGCAGGCGAACAAAATCGGCGTTGATCCTTGTCAATAAGAGCCTTGAAGTGTCGCGATCAACATCAATTCTGTTCTCGGGGCGGGCGCGGGCCCGCAATGTCATCATCGTTCAATTTGCGCTTAAAATTATTTCTGTTTTCACTCACGCACTATTTGGCTTTCTAAAAGGGTCCTAAGCCCTGAGTACCTAAAAGGCAAATATCTGTTCGCCCAAAGATCCAGCCTCTGTGTGCGCAAGGGTCCAGCTCAAAACGGCCCTGGGTATAGGCATTAATGTTTACTTCAGTAACCTGTTTTAAAGTCGAGAAATAAACCCTGTAGGTTTTACAGACTCGCGTTGCCATTGCAGTCCTGTCGTCAGGATGTGCGCACGCACTTTGGATTCTATTACCCGCTGCGGTCCTGTGACTACATACGATGTCAGGTTTGACAGAATTCGACAGAGTTCCCGTAGCGCTTGGCCAATTTACGCTAAGTTATGTCACATAACTCATTCGTGTGGTAGATTAGTGTATTGAAATAGCTCAGGAGAATCAAGTCTCCGACTCGTATGATCTATAAGGTCTGTCATAACTTGAATCTTCTTCATAAAAAACATGTTCTGTATGCAGTTATATTTGAGTGTGTATTGCTCATACGTACTCTGTATTGAAATTGTTTCCAAGTTGCCTTTAGTAGAATATTTCAGAGACAATAAATCTTGTTCGTTAATGTGGAACGTGACGTGTCTAGGTACGATTTACTTGTTGTAAAGAATTTATTGACTTGTTCACATTTGAAGAAGTTCGAGATGGTTAGTTGAAGGATATATATAAAAAAGTTAGAATGCTGGCAGCCAGTTTTATTCTTGCGATTAGTGCGTTAATAAATTAATTGCGATACAAGTAGTTTAGGTGGTTCCGTAATTAATTATTTTATCTCGGTGTTGCTGAATGTACACCTTCTGATTTTCTACGCATTTACTTCTCATCCGGTCTCAACTCTTGAAACCTCGTTAGGGTCATTACGAAACAATATCGAAAATTGTGAAAAATTTAAATTCATCTATTTCATTTGATTGAATAAAAGTTTAATACGTTAATAAAATGCACATTCCTTTTTGGTTTTTCAGAACGTCCTCGGCGGTAGCCTCCAGGACTTGTTGGCTCCACCTCAGCGCCTCATAAAAGCCAAGTCTGAGAGCTCGGTGGCGTCCATATGCAGCGCGAACACTGTTCTTTCGGCCGGCCACGACCACGACGGTGAGGCTTCCAACGAAATAGATGTGTTTAAAATGAAAAATATTTGTATATCAGCTGTCTTTATAGCTATTTTTTTTTTTGGTGGTATTACGCGCTGTCTACGGTAAAATATATTATTATTGCAATGTATGAGAATTGATATAAACTCTTATGACTAGAGTTTTTGCTACATACGCCTATTTGGAAATACGTAGAAATCGCGTTAGTTTATCAGATGAAAGTAAATTATGTTCTAAGTTGTTAATTACGCATATATTAAATTAAGTCCTACATGCTAAAGACGAAGTTAAATTGTATCAAATACGAGTTGGGTAGACAAATTTTACCAACGTTATACTGGCCATTTATAATTACATTTTATAAAAAAAAAAATACATTGACGATTAACGTAAAACAGTCTGTTTTGGCAGGCTGATGTATATCATTTGGCAGGCTGTGGATGCAAAAGATAATGTTCATGAATTTGTATTTGAATCTTAAATGAACTCTAAGAAAGAATTAAACGAGTATAAATTCAGAAATTATTAATTCGCTTCATTAATAAATATCACAGCACACCTAGTGTCATCTTCTGGCCGGATATGACAAACTCTTATTATAAACTTTATATCATAAATTATTTACAGTCACAGAACGTCGAATTTATGCAGAGAATTTAAAATTCTTTTGATGTGTCTCACGCTCATAGTATTGAAAGATTTTGAGCACTATATTTAGGCACTGGGCGTTGATTTGGATTTGGAGCCGAAAAATACAAGTTCTTTCAGAAATCGCTGAGCCCACACTTTTTTATTATATATAGTAAAAAAATAGGTCAAGAATCTGGATCTGCTAATAAAAAACTTAAATCTCTAGAAAATTAGTTTCGCGAGCAATATTGAAATTTATTATTTTACATAAATATAGGTCCAAAATATGTGATTAACCCAATTAGTGCAACTCCATTAAATTGCAAGGTATTTTAAAACAATGTTTGGCTCTTTACTTATTGGTCAGCCTGTATTGCAATAGTGTTAGTATGGACTTATATACATACTTTCTGATTATATTACGTTTAAACTATCAGAAATCGTTGTATTTAGTATGAGCTTTAAGCGAAATCGTTGTTGATGAGATCGATATATCGTTTCCAGAGTTCTGTCAAGAAGACCTGGAGCGAAACAAGTCGCGTTCTTTGGAACCCCTGAGCGGCCTGGCCATGTGGAGCGACAACGTGGAGTTCATACAGCTGCAGAAAGAAGACAGGGGACTCGGCTTCTCAATACTGGACTACTTGGTGAGTGGTCGGAAGAAGAATAATGCTGACGAGACATAAAAAAAATCAATAACGATGTAATTTTGTTTAGGATTGTAATGTAATTTTTACACTTTTAGTACGATAAAAGCGTTTATATATTGAAATAGATATTAATTTTTTTTAGTCATAAAACTTGCGACTCGCTTGAAAATAGTGTTCATTACACCTATTTAATATTTAGATTATTTTTAAGCGTTATGTGTTCATTTATTGTTTAAAACGTGTTTTCGGTAATAAAAGAATTAATACGCCTTTATTGTTTTATTCGTTGAAATTCGGATTTTTATTTTATTTAAATGTGTCATAAAATTGGTTTATTTCAGGATCCCTCTGAGCCCGGGAGTTCGGTGATCGTGGTGCGTTCGGTGGTCCGAGGCGGCGCGGCCGCCGCTGACGGCAGGCTGGCGCCGGGCGACCGTCTGGTGTCGGTGAACGGCAAAGACGTGGCGCGCAGCCCCTTGGCCGTCGCGGTGAAGGCCATAAAGTGTGCGCCGAGAGGTGGGACGATAAAAGAGCTTGCGTTATTTTTCAAGGATGGCTTCAGACGTGATCGTTCATGCCTCGGCCGGCCTCCTTTTTTTAGGGTTCCGAGTCAATATGGCAAAAATGTAACTATTATAGTTTCATCATGTTCGTCCGTTCGACCGTCCGTCCGTCCGTATGTCACTGGTATTTTATTCAAAAACCACAAAACGTATAACTCACTAATTAGTTTGGTGGTTAAATAACAAAAATAAATATTCCTAGGTGGGCTTTGCATGCGTACGACAGAACCTGAAAAATTTTTTTTTAGCAAACATCAACTTTTCTCGACATACTTCAATAGTTGTTTTAAAAGCACTTTAAGGTTTCTAAGCAATTTTTCTGATTGAGTGAATAATTTCGAAAATAAACGCTCCGAAAGTTGCAGAAATTGTGCCCTTTATTTCCTAAACCGTATGTTCAAAAAGTATTTAAAAAAATAACGGAGATATCGCTTAATAAATATTTACACCGAAAATCATTTTGAACGTGGTCAGATATACTGTAAGGCGTAAGTGCCATGAAGATACTCTCTTTTGCTGATGCACTTTAGTTTACACTAGTTTCATAATAATAGTCGACCTACCTACTTGTTTTTCTGGTTATAGGCGACTAAGTCCTTATAGCTATTCTGTGCCGTAAATATGGAAAAAGTGTAAAAACGTACTTCTTTCTTCTGTAGTGCATTTCTTTGTAATAATAGCTTCGGAATCCTATAATGATTACGATCCGACATGCCCTTGGCCAATTTTTTTGTACTTCGAAACATCATTTCGATGATAATAATCAAAAGATACAACCTTGGAATGCACGTCGACATATATTAATCGGTGCATCATTAGGGACAAGCACCGTTTGCCGCTATTTTGGGACTGAAGCGAGGAATTCTTTGACATTAGTCATCGCATGTTCTCTACATGGGGCTTAGGAGAAGTATGGCTTTCTATTGTCGTAAACGCTCGTGGAATAGGAAACTAAATGCGCAGGATTGACGTTGGCTGACAAAATATCGAACGTCAGCCAACGTCGTTTCCGTATACATTTATCAGTCTATTCTACGAATGTTTACGACAAGAAAAAGCCGCTTGTTTAGGCCTTCTGCAGTTATCGTGCTAAATCGACGAGTTTCGTAGATTAAGTTGAATGCACATGTCTGGAATCAGTCTGGAATCTGGAATCAGTCGTTCCAGTATGAAGTTGACCGTTTAATTGTTTGACTTATTTAAATAATGATAATAAGTAAATTAATAACAATAGCACGTTATAAAGTGGAGATAGATTTTCTGTGACCGTTTCATAATTTACATTGTTCGAAATAATATTTATTAATAAAATAAAATTTATTTGTTGTTAAGAACATTAATTGTATTTAATTCATGATTTAGTTAAGTAAATTGGTCGAAAATAAACCTAATTAAAAATGGTATCACGTCATCACTATCTTTGTAATGACATTAACTGACACTAAAAAAAAATTTTCAAATTAGCAATCACTAATCCACTTTGGTGCAAATTGATTCAGCTTTTAACTTAATTCAATTTTAACCACTCGCCCCGAACTCTAAAGGGCGTGTCAAGTTCGCGGACCTGGATATCTCCACCGCACAGGTGTAGGTGCTGAAAGGCCGCGTGGTCGAGGGTTTAAGGGCCGAACTACTTAATCTTAAATACGGATGTTATAGGGCGGCACACCTGCAGCGTGGGGTCAGCAATAAACCTGAAGAATTATTGGTGGTCGCTTAAATTAAATTTTGGGTTATCTACTTTGATTTCTTACAAATGTTTTATTACTAATTTCAAAAATTATTTCAATACGTATTTATTTGTAATATGCTGTATAATATGAAGTTATTTATTATATACGGTTTTAGTGAAATTTGTTACTTCATTTAATTTTATATTTTTGCATCAGTCAAGAAAACGCACAGTAAAAATTCAAGATAATCAAACTTATTATTTTACCTACATAAATGTCAAGTATTAATGTCACATTGCGATTGTTATTTTGAAAGGTTTATATTTATCTAAAGCATAAACGTTTTTAAAATCCATCACTAATACGTTTTTCATACTAAAAAAAATATTGTCATTTTTAGGGTTCCGTACCTCAAAAGGAAAAAACGGAACCTTATAGGATCACTTTGTTGTCCGTCTGTCCGTCCGTCCGTCCGTCTGTCAAGACCCTTTTCTCAGGAACGCGTGAGGTATGAAGCTGAAATTTATATCAATTACTCAGGTCTACTGTCCCTTGAAGCTGTGAAAAATCAAAATTCTAAGCCAACAATCAAAGATACAGCCGTTTATGCCGCAAATTTTCGACACTTGCAAGGGAATCAAAACCTACAGGGTGCTTCCGTGAACTCAGAATCTTGAAATTTGGTACGAAGCAACGTCTTATAGCATAGATAAAGGAAAAATTACGAAAACCATAAATTTTAGTTACATCACATAATATATATTTTTTAATAATTTTAAACTTACTACCCATTTCCTCATAAACGCGTAGAGGTATTAAATTGATATTCATACCAAATACTCAGGTCTATAATACCTTTAAGCTTTAACAAAATCAAACTTCTATGTCAACGCAATCAAAGAAACAGCAATTTAAGCTGCATATTTTGAAACTCGCAAGTACTCGCAAGGGAATCAAAACCTAAAGGGTACTTCCAGTCGACCTAGAATCTTGAAATTTGGCATGAAGCAACGTTTTATAGCACACATAAAGGAAAAATTCCGAAAACCTAAATTTTTAGTTACATTACAAAATATATATTTTTAATAAATATAAACTTATTACTTTTTCCTCATGAACGCGTAGAGCTATCAAGTTGAAATTCATATCAAATACTTAGATCTAATTGCCTTTAACCCGTGAAAAAAAAAATTCTAAGTCAACGCAAAACGCAAAAGTACAACCATTGATACCGCATATTTTGAAACTCGCAACTACACGCAAGGGAATTAAAACCTAAAGACCACTTCCCGTTGACATAGAATCTCGAAATTTGGTAAAACGAACTTTGTAAACCTTGCAGGTTTGTACGGAACCCTCGGTGCGCGAGTCCGACTCGCACTTGGCCGGTTTTTTTTTCCTTCCGAAAGTATAAGGGGTCACCCATAAATTACATCACCCGTTAAGGGGGAAGGAGCAGGTCAACAAAGTGTGATATCATGTGACAAGTGGGCGACAAGTCATGAGGTTTGAGAGGTCACATTTATAAATGTGAGGCATATTTTTTTTAATTCAACTATAATTTTGGAAGTAATGTCTTAATTTAACTATTTCTGAACGTAATTTTAAAAAATATGTGTCGTGACATCGGAGGCCAGGGCGTCACACTATGATTAAAAAATCATGAAATTTGTGTGACGTAATTTATGAACGGCCCCGAAAAAAAAAATAGTCATCGTAACAAGGTCTTGCGTCGATTGTACAAAAACGTCGAGTATTTATAACCCGGTCTTGTAGAAATTTTCCTTAAACAAGCGAACTATTCGAACAACACTTGTTAAAAAATAGTCAAAGACGCTAATGTAAGGTGAACTTGACACTGCGCAGTATTACGGCGTAAAGCATTATAAACGTTAAAAGCCACTTTTGAAAATCAACTATAACCAAGTATTCTATACATATAAGAAATAAATACATTTCATTAATATTTATTACACTTAAGAATTTTAAATGAAAATTTTAATTAATTTGCTAGTTTAAAATTCTACTTACTCATGTGGTTTCAAAATGTTTGATTTATGAAGGTCAAAAAAAATTGGCCGTAATAAATCTCAATTATAAATTTTGAAATAATTTTCTTTGTGTAATTATTTAGTTTACAATATTCATGTTTTATTAGAAATAAATTCCGGGGACTAACAAAATTATTTTCCATAATAACAGGGTTATTGATACGAAAAATATTATATTTTTTGACGCATTTTAAAAAGAATTTATTAACCCAAAATTAAAATTACTCAAAGAAAATACGTAACTGTAATCTAGCATTTGTCGATTTGCTATCGTTTTCTTGTAAAATATAGTTTCTTTACAATACTCATACAATAAATAAATTACTGATCGTTGAAGTCAATGTTCTATATCTCTCACATTTAGCAGTTTCACTAAATCATCCATTTTATTACAATATTCCTAAAAAAAAGTAAAGTTAATTACAAGACGTCATCTCATATTACGCAAACACGACGTCAGAATCCGACGTGCACGCTGTATAAATCACAATAAAGACCGTACGTAAACACACGCTGATAAGGCAAAGTCGCGGTGATGTGCAGGAAAACTGTAATTATTTAAGTGTATGCGCACGTCGGCTCAGTCCGAGGTCTAGGCTGCGCCGGGGCCGACGAGCGTAAAGTCGACATCACAGGTTGTGACTTTGAATCTTTTAGTCGATTTCGCTATTTGAATTTCCGTAGTGTTGTGATATCTTTAATCGATTCCGCTATACAAACTTGCAGTGTGGCGACGCTTTGGCCGATCGCGCTGGCGTTACCGATGCGTGGTGGTGTTGCTCTGGGTCGATTTCCTTGATTTTGTTTTTGTAAAGTGTCGACATTATTTTTGTGGCGGATTATGAAAGATATTCTTTCAGGTGAGTGGCGACGTGCGTATGTTGTGTCAGGTTTTGGATGGAATGTCGAATCCCGTATCCCGTCTCGTATCCCATCAGCGTATCCCATCCCATTTCCGAAGGCATGGGTTCTGGCCTCGGGCTGGTCTACTCGGTTCCGCTGGCGAGCGTCGTCGCCAGCGCGGTGACAGAATCCGTTACCGCGGCTTGACGTGTACTGCGAAATACGGAGCGATTTGTTTAGTGTAAATGAAGCTGAAAACGCAATTTTAAATTTGCCCACGATCACGACCGGAGTCCGTTTTCTAAGTTCGAATGCAACGCTACTATCGCTCAGCTCATATGATATTTAATTGCTCAAGTATGTGAACTACCTTTAAAACTTCGGTTTTATATTATCATCTAAAATCATATCGGTTATAAAAAAAAGTGTTTGAAATATCTTTGATGCCATTGTTGCCAATATACAAGCTTACAATATGCTATTAGACCAGGGTCGATAATTTTAGAAACGAAAAAAAATTATAGTAGAATGAAACCTATTGGAAAAAGAAGGTTACACCACCCAAATGAGAGGAAAAACAAATCACGGTCGATCTGAGGTTGGGAAGGGGTAGGGGGTGCGTTTTTAAGGGTAAAAATCGGTTAATCTTGATTTACGGCAAAACTACAAGTCCTATCGAAAAAAGTCAAATGGCAAAGTTGTAGGTATTAATAAGATCTACAAATTTTGTATTTAGACTTTTTCTCCTTAACCTCAAAATTCATGTAAAAAATGCAAAAAACCACATTTTTGGTTTTTTATTTTTATCTTTATCAAAAAAATTTTTTTTTTTATGAAATTTGGTGAAAAGTTACCCATTTATATCCCAAACACGCTGGAATTTTTTTAATTTAAAATATTTATTTTTTCACCCTATTTTTACTCGATATCGAAAAAACACCCTAATTTTCGATCGAAAACTCCCACGTCAAAATATCATATTTTTCAAAAAAGTCGGTAGCCCTTTTGTTCGTTGAAATCTCTACTTTCTGATGGTGTAAAAAAAAATATACATTTTTATTGAAAATTTATTCAGAAAATACAAAATAACGAAAAGTGATAAAATTTGAATTTTTTTTCTTCATCTTTATGTTTTCTTTTGAGATATTTATCACAATTTTTACTTTAATTACTCGAAAAACGTTTGGTTCCATGTTTTATTAATGAACAAAAAATTGCAACTCGAAATGGATTATTATAATTAACTACTAAGTAGGTTAATAAAGTTGATATTTAATAATACATCTATAAAGCTTTGAGAAACTTTGAAAATTTGTTTTAAATTATGTGCATAGATGCCTATTTATCGGTATTTTAAGGTGAAATCTATATACCTGAGTGACCTTCGGAAAATTGTAGCCCATCAAAAGTATTTCATAGAGAAGTTGTTAAACGCCGTTTCAACCTTTGGCTTTATAAAATGCTGGCCACTTAGAAAGTCAAAAAAAAAAAAACTATAATTAAAAAGTTAGTGAAAAATGACAATTCGATTTTGCCGCCAATTTGTACACATTTTTCCTGTCGTCCGAAATTTTCTATTGCGAATTAAATAAGTTACTACCACTATATCCCATTGTTTTTTATTGCAAAGGTATAATAAGTTATACAGAAGTGGAGACGGGGCTAGGAGGGTCTGGGCCTTACTACCTGTTATTTCGTAGCAGCTGTAAAAACCGTTAGCTAGTATTCGAAATGCAGTACAGTGAATAACATCGTTGATAAAATACACGTGTATACTGAGTTACTTTACAAGAATTGTCACAAATTAAGTTTAAAAAAAAGTTCTGGAATCTACATAGCAAGGTAAATACTACCTGAATTTTAATCAGTATCTATCATATCAGCTCTAAAATAAAAATAGTAATATTCTCCTTTACTAAATAGTATGTTTAACCTAACATAACCTAAAAAATACAATCAAATAATATTTTAGTACGCGAATAAAAGATAATAATTTCGTTTATTTTGCACGAACAAATTAAGTTATACTCTTGATAAAACTGTGAAGGCATTATTATTAATTTAATTTTGTCTTTTCAGATTTTCAGCATGGATAAATCTGTTTGTATAATCTGCAATAAGGCAGATGATAAACCAGGATGTGAGATAAAAAAAACAGCTTTGAATCGTTTAGTGGGATCTAGTAAAAAAAGAACCGATAATAAATATAAAAAATTTGAGCGTTTGACATCAGCCTTTATTCATCGAACTTGTCAAAGTCATTATAATGATGAGACTGCAATAGCAACATTCCGTAGTTCAAGACATCGGAAATCTAACGAAGGAAAAGAAATAAATAAAGACGCTGTTGGTTTTAATTTTGAATCTCATTGCTTTCTCTGCGGTAAATTTTTCGGTAATAGATCTAAAGAAAAAATTTCATCTGTTGAAAGTCAAGATACTAGAGATAATATATTAGAGTATATTCAAAAACAAAGCACATTAAATGATTTCGATAAAAATATTTCAGCTCGTTTGAGAAATGTGCCTGATTTACTCGCTGTAAAAGCGCATTATCACACAGCTTGTATGTCTACTTTTTATAACAAAAGAACTGAAAGAAAAAGAGGTCGCGTTGCATGTAAAAATACGAAGGATTTTATTAATTATCTTATTAATTATATTGTTGAAAATGAAATGGAATGTCAATTTTCTATCAATGAAATAAAGAGGATTTTCAGGAGATCTCCCAGACTACACAACTATTAAGACAAAATTGAAGGAGCATTTTCAAAACGACATCGAATGTCATTTAATTAAAAGAGACATGATAATTTTATACAAAAATGGCACTGCAAGTAAGAAGCTCTGCAAAGAGTGGTACGAAAAAAGATTAAAAAGTAAAGAAGACGAACGAAGTAGAATTGTTGAAATGGCTGCTGAAATTCTTTTAGAAGATATTCGTTCTAAAGTATACGATACAAGTTATTACGAAATTCCTGATTTTAACGAAGGCAATTTTTTTAAGGACGTTCCTGAAACTTTGCAAGTTTTTTTGAATATTGTGTGTAAAAGTAATAAAGAAAAGAGTACAAATAATATTCGTCGGATGGATAAAAAAGTGGCCACAATGTCTCATTGTATCATTACATCAGTAAGGCCACGTTCTTTTTTATCTCCAATTTTACTCGGTTTGTCGTCGATGATTCACAAAAAATATGCCTCCAAAGGATTAATCGATTCATTATCTAATTTAGGCTTGTGTTCCTCATATAAAGAAACTTTGCGCTTTGAAGCATCGATTATTAAGGACCCTGCTAATCATACGTTTTCTCCAGATTCCTACGTTCAATTTATTTATGACAATGCGGATCATAATACATGTACGATTGATGGCAAGAATACTTTCCACGCAATGGGTGGAATTATGGTTGTTACTCCGGCGTCTAGTGTTACTTCAAAGAAAACCATCTCTAGATTAAAACAGATACCATCTTCTGAAGAGATAGGCGAAATAGGATTTGTGAATTTAAAACGATTTGAAAACAAAAATTTCGACGGATTGAAAACAGTTGAGATAGAAGATATTTTAGACGTTACGGACAACTATGAAATGTCTTCGGCTGATTTTACATGGTTTTATTCAAAATTTACAAACAGTAAATCCGATGGCTGGAATGGATTCATGGAGAAGTCACATAATAATGTGGCTTATCATTCTTCTAAAATTATTCCTGTGCCGTTTATAAAGAACCCACCGAGTGATTATGATACCATTTTCACATCGTTGGTAGAAGCCGCTAAGCAATGCCAAAACAAGTACAAAGATTGTGTTCGTCACGTTTGACCAACCACTATACCATAAAGCTCGTGAAATCTTAGCCAGTATTGATTTAGATAATGATCTCTATAATTTGTCGTCGGTCCAAGTAAGACTTGGGGATTTCATTTATTGATGTCGTTCCTCGGAGCGATTGGATTCATCATGGATGGTAGTGGACTTAAAGAGGCTTTTGTGAAATATATGCGGAAAATTCGTCCGAAAAAGCCCTTTCTGGGCACGCATATGCACGAGCTATCAGAGGACATTTTCTAGTACAGCTTGCCTTGTCAGAATTAATTTTTCGTCGATGGAGTTGTCGGACACAGAAAAGGGTTAATGGATACATTTTTGCTAGATTTAGGAACTGAACATTTTGGTGACAATTTACATCATGAAGATTTGAAGACTATAAAGGACAAATTTATCGAGCATCTTACATCGATACAAAAAAGAGGTCCTACCGCAAAACTTTGGATACAGTACTGGCAAATGGTCTTATTAGTAAAAGATTTCATTAGGGCTGAGCGTTCAGGTAATTGGGAATTACATTTAAAATGCGTGGAAAGAATGCTTCCCTATTTTCATGCAAGTGGACACTTTTTATATGCAAAATCGGCTCATCTTTACCTGCAAGATATGCGTAAGCTGAAAGATATAATAAATGATGATTATGAATTTACGCAATTCACCGAAGGGTTCTTCACAATTCGGCGTACTCACAAGTTTTGGTCGGGAGTTTGGACGGATATGACGATCGAACAAGTTTTGATGAGATCTATGAAAACTCAGGGTGGACTTACACATGGACGTGGTTTGTCTGAAAGTGTTTTGACAAAATTTGTATTAACAATGATCATACTTGTCGAAATTTGCAATGAAATGGAAGATTTTTGTAATGTTTCCTTTGCAACTACCGAGCAGCACATAGATTCCAGGGAATATCGAATAAAAAAAGATGTAGCTGATTTACAGATATTAAAAAATTTTTTCAACAGATACGATCCTTTTCCAGATACTGATCAAATTATGTCAATATTTTCTGGAATTATTGGCAGTAATTCTGTAAATTGCTACGAAGCGTATGAAGAAGGGAAAAAATCTTTGCAAGCTATTGTTGGCATGAATTTTGGCAGTGTTAAATTTAAAAGAAAAAACAAAATCTTGTCTCTAAAAACGGTTCAATCTTCCGTTAAAGTTAACGGAGATATTATAGCCATTGATCCTTTATTGCTGTTTCAAAGAATATCGTTAACAATCGATAGTCAAAAGATATGGAAACTTATTTACAATACGAGCTTGCTCCATTTCCATTGTCACTCTTACAGAAAATGGCCTCAGAAAAATGTGAAATCTCAGCTTTATGAATTATTTGAGAGCGCAAATGGACCAACGCATTCTGACGGTATCGTGCATGTTGTCGACGGTGGGTTTTACTGCACAAAGTAATTTGGCAGAAAAATGAAACTGTGGAGGAGATCTTGAATAAATATTTACATTATGTACAAAAACATTATGCAGAAAGCAGCTATATCGTTTTGATGGATACCCTGAAATTGAAAAATCAATAACTGTGTCAACAGTACCAGTAGTTAATTCAACTAAAGAAGGAGAACGTAGTCGTAGAAAGACATCAGACAATATTCCAACATTCAATTATCAAAACCATACGAAAATACCATTTTGCAAGAAAAGTTTCTATCTAATGAAAAAATAAAGATAAATTAATAAAATCTTTAATGCAAGTGTTACAATCGCAAGGATTTTCCTGTGAACAAGTTAAAGAAGATGCTGATGCTGACATTATTAAAACCTCGATTAAAATTGCCAGAGATACCAATAAAACTGTCATTGTTGTAGGTCAAGATATTGATCTTTTGGTCCTTTAAATCAATTAAATTCTAATAATCATCAAATTTATTTTCTCAAGCCCGGTTCTGGAAATATAAAAGATCTTTTTTCACGTCTAATAGTTTCAAATATGAATCAGTCAAAAACATCGTTGCATTTCTGCATTGCTTTTCTGGTTGTGATACAACGTCCGGATTTGCCGGAAAAGGCAAAACTATCGTAAATTCATTATTAGGCGATAAGAATTTGTCGAAGTCGGCTCATATATTTTTTAAAAAAGATGTAAGCAAAGACGACATAAAAGAAAATGGATTACAATTAATAAAATCTATTTATAAATGTAAAAACGAGAATATTACACTTAATCAATTAAGATTTCAAAAATATCAATTGGCAAAAATTAAAGCATCTTTCATATTAGCAAATCTCCCACCCACAGAAGGTGCAGCCGAACAACATTGTTACAGGGCGTATTATCAGCTTCAAACGTGGCTAGGTAACGAATTGACAGTAACAGATTGGGGCTGGAAGAAACATGAACGTGGAATTATGCCTAAATTAACTGAAATGGAATTAATTCCGGAGGTATTGTTAAAAACTATTTGCTGCAGCTGTGAAACTGGGTGTAATAATTTGAAATGTGGCTGTAGAAAACATGGTTTAAAGTGCACAAATTTATGTTCTAATTGCCATGGTTCTGAAAAATGCGCTAATGTAGAGAAGCAAATCTACGAGGAAATCATTAATGATCTAGAGGAAATTCCGGACCATGAATCGATGCAGACTGGAAATAATGTTGAAGACGAAGACGGTGATAGTCTTGAAGATGTCGAAGATCAACCAGAAAAGCCTCTCGAATCTGACGATGAAGAAATACCATCAAAAAGACGGAAACATAAATAAATAATTTGTATCGAAAGTTATTTCATAAATTTTTTGATAAATATTAAAATTAATGCTTTCAAATTTTATATTATGTATACTGTAATCAATAAAAATATAGATATTAAATCAACATTATTTTGCAGGATTAAATAGTAATAGTCACATTTTTATTAAAATCGCCTTTTAATCCTATTTTAATAGTTATAACAATGGTGTTTTTTGTAATATTTATGTTCAATGGATTTGTAATTTTTGTTCATTAATAAAACATAGAACCAAACGTTTTCGAGTAATTAAAGTAAAATTGTGATAAATATCTCAAAAGAAAACATAAAGATGAAAAAAAAAAATTCAAATTTTATCACTTTTCGTTATTTTGTATTTTCTGAATAAATTTTCAATAAAAATGTATATTTTTTTTTACACCATCAGAAAGTAGAGATTTCAACGAACAAAAAGGCTACCGACTTTTTTGAAAAATATGATATTTTGACGTGGGAATTTTCGATCGAAAATTAGGGTGTTTTTTCGATATCGAGTAAAAATAGGGTGAAAAAATAAATATTTTAAATTAAAAAAATTCCAGCGTGTTTGGGATATAAATAGGTAACTTTTCACCAAATTTCATAAAAAAAAAAATTTTTTTGATAAAGATAAAAATAAAAAACCAAAAATGTGGTTTTTTGCATTTTTTACATGAATTTTGAGGTTAAGGAGAAAAGGTCTAAATACAAAATTTGTAGATCTTATTAATACCTACAACTTTGCCATTTGACTTTTTTCGATAGGACTTGTAGTTTTGCCGTAAATCAAGATTAACCGATTTTACCCTTAAAACGCACCCTACCCTTCCCAACCTCAGATCGACCGTAATTTATTTTTCCTCTCATTTGGGTGGTGTAACCTTCCTTTTCCAATAGGTTTCATTCTACTATAATTTTTTTTCGTTTTTAATTTTTTTTGACGGCTTCGACCCTGGTCTATATTGGTGGGAGCTATTAAAAAATACCCTAAAAAGCGTTTCAATAACGGAAAATATCAAAATTATTCAAGCACGTCTTGGTTAATGATTTGCGTCTCAATCGATTTTTTTTTTATTTTACAAATGTCTTAATTTTGAAAACAATAAACATTTTTCAACACTTTACCGGAACTTTTAAGGAATCTAACAATTTAAATATTTGAGGTTTTGACGCGGGGACTATTGAGAAAATCATTTACGTTAATATTGACGTATTTATAATTCCATATTTCATCGAAGTATGAGCGGTCTATGCGTATTTGCACTTCATTCGCTTAGTTGTTTGCGAGTGGAAGAGTTCATGTCGCTGTCTAATAAGTGCTATCCTATTCTATCTTAATGCCTTTGATAGCATTATTACATGTACACAGACACACACATACGCACAAGCACGCGCATGGGCACGCGCGCGCGTACGCACATACGCACGTGCGCTTGCGTGGGCGCGCGTGTGTGTGTGTATATGATAGATTTCGAGATATCTGGAGAAGTTTCATCCTTGATAAGTAAAACCAAGTAACCTGTATAGTCACAGTGCTTCGTTAATCGTATCATTATGTCCAAGGATTTGACAGAAGGCGGACAAACAAAATTTGAGTTTCCCGCTAAATCGACTAAATGATATATGTGACGTATATGGTGATAAAACTTATAACTGGTAACTGTAAAATGAAAAATTAACGAATACTAAATTATAAAATTTGGATTGATGAGCATTTACTAATTTT
Source organism: Eumeta japonica (assembly GCA_005406025.1). NCBI lineage: Eukaryota > Metazoa > Arthropoda > Insecta > Lepidoptera > Psychidae > Eumeta > Eumeta japonica. The sequence goes on along the minus strand of BGZK01000833.1, from coordinate 44,813 downwards.
ATTTTTAACCGACTCCATTTCTCGTGTGCGAAATGTAGTGAAGGTTGCGAAGTATCTGTACATATTTGTCTACATATCTAATCATTTATATTTTAATCCCACTTATTAAATATTAAACGAAGCAACATTTTTACATAATTTATGTGTCAGTGACGTGTCTGACGTTTTGATGAAATGTTTCATTTTACGCATTGTCTATTATTAGAAATGTATGCGTGAAACTTTCCCCACGGGAATTCGCACGGAATTCCGTTTCATTCCCACAACAAATTCGGAAGACGCCAAAATAATTGCTTTTTCTTTACATATTTTTTTACTTAATGTGACATTCGTTAGTGGTGAATGTAATAATTGTCGAACCGTCAAACACTGATCGTCGATTGATTCTACTAATACTTCAATTCAGCGACACAAAACGTATCAACCTTCCGTTTTACACATTAATCATACTAAAATACACATAATTGATTTGTGGTTTTAAGACAATATGTATTATTTCATATCGAGTATACTGCATAATTTGCGTCATCCATTATAACATGATAATTTAAAAAGAAAGACGTTAACAAAACGTTATCAAATTCTTTATTAGTTAATTATAACAGCATTAATAAATTTAAGAGAATATTCCAAGTAAACCATATAAATTTGGGTAGTTGAAACTGAGATGATTTTTATCATTATATCGGGCTTATATCGGCGAACATTCTATTTTATGGTAGTAATATTTAAAAGTTACACAAACGTTACTATGAATTAACGCAACATCGAATATCGTTTAACTATGAATACTGCACGAAGAATCTTTTGTCGGAGAAGAATGTTTTACTGCGTTAGAACCATACTGTGGCCACAGTACTGGCTGCAGTACAAAAATGGAACGGATTGATGGATAATGTACCGAACATAGTAGCAGCTTTGTTGCTGCATTTTGTTCAGCAAATGAAAGTCCCGGTGGCCTTCCTTCTCTTCTCTGCTTTCATCAACCCGATCCCTCCCCATCAAATAGCCTATTCATTCTCAAGCGGCCGGCGACGCATTGGTGGTTCCTCTTAAGTTGCGAGAGGTGTTCATTTATGACGGTGACTTTGTACTTTCTGATGGCTCGCTTGTTCGTTTCCCCTCAACTGTGCTATAAAAATAAATGTGTGTGCATGTGCGCGCGCATGTGTGTGTGTGTGTGCGTCTGTGTGTGTCAGTTCCAACACACGACTGGAGTTTACTCCCTAAATACAATTGTCTTTAAATATGCAATAGGCAGAGTGTAAATAAACGCATCTCTTATAATACTAAAAACACGTCTGTATTCTATTCACATTTTTCATATTATTTCAGTAAAATTATACATCAATCAAGTAATATGAATATATATTACTAATGCATGAATACATTTTTAGGAATGTTGATTTAATTCACTAATCATATCACTTTGAATGTATATTAATTATACCAATACTCTCGTCATTGTCAATCGCTGTGTGAAGAGGTTTGTGGAAATACGATACGGGATCGTCGATGATTTACGAATCGTAAAAATCTGCATAGAGGTAGACTATATTTTCAAATAGGCTATGAAAGAAATATAATAAAATTATTTTACGTTACACTATCATGCCACACCATATGATTTCAAAGCGAAAGGTGCGCAAGGTACGTTGTGCAGATAAACGTAACGCTTCTGAGTTAACGTTTGTATTATATCATTTCTCATAAAATTTTCGTACCGAGGGACTAATATGAAAATCGATTCTTAAGGAACCAACACAAAAAATACAAATTTAGACCTTTCAAAGGGTCCAAGCTTTTTGATGGATTTGCAGCGCACTGTGAAAGATAGTTCAACTTGAGTTTTAGTAATAAAATGAACATCATAAGCAAAAATCATGACCTACAACTCGTTTCTGTTGGCAAGTACAAGTCGTATGCGCATGTTAGGCCATGCACCGGCCGCTTCGTCGCGGGCGTCGATTTTCACATAATATTTACAGATTGTTCATTCTTGATAAATATAGAGCATTGCATTAACTTGCAATATGAAACGGGTCACCATGATTATATTGCAGAATACGGTTGCCTAGATTTATCACTTATAAATTCCAACGTCTGTTTTTTAAGATTCCCTTTTTAAGAGAATAGAAATAAACTTTTTGGTCAAATAATGTATAAAGTTAGCGAAGGAGTCTAACGCCGGCTCTTGCTGTCTCTTTCTCGTTTAAATGACGCTTTTGGCATTGCAAAGAAAAAGAATGAGAATAAGTGATAATTTTTGCGATGCACACGTTAATTGATTATGCTGTACATTCCAGCAAAATGAAACGTATTTACAAAATATTAAATTGCGTTATCAGTACTTAATAATTATTTATATCTATAGGTACACAAACTGTACGTTCATTCATTTTTTTTGTTTTTTGACCAACGAAGTAGATATTATTTATAAAATTTGATGACATATGCAGATAACTAAGTTGATCGGTGATGAATGTTCATGATGATTTTATGACCTACTTTAACTATTTATTTACCGCGTCTAAGCGCAACTAGGTAACAGTTTGCGACAACCGAGATCAAAATTTTTATATAGAGATATTACAAATTTCCGCTATATATCTATATCGGCTTTTGCCGTGGCTCCTCCCGCGTAAACATAGAATTCTGACAAAGTTTTTGTCGGAATTTTGACAAAGTCCCGATATGAGTGTATGCCAAAGACCAAGTCAATGGGACCTATGGTTTCGGAGATCTTATAAATGATGATTTATTTTGGATAAGATTTGAGTATAATCCGTTCTCAGTGAGCGTTTAAGTCACTACTGAACTTAACACCCTCGCATAACCCTACTGCACGCCTCACAAGCGGAGTGTTGAGGTAGTGCTCTACTCTCGCGCCTTACAAAAATCAACTAATTTTTTGAACTAAAATTGTCTCTATTTATTTATTATCGCACTTATATAATAATATTTACACATGAATATCAAGGAAAAACACTAATTTCAACACTAACGGCATTTTTAAAAAAACATTTTGCTTTTTAAATAAATAAAAAAGATGTTTAACAAAATTATTCCGTGGACGTCTGTGTGTCTGTATGTATCCATACTTGCGTTGTCACGAAAACTCCTGAAAAACTTAACTGATCTAGTCCATTTTTTCCCAAACATTTTAGTATTATCCTAAACTATGTCTTTTCGAAGATCACGGTCTCATTCAACGTCTCAATATTATCTTTCATTATTTTATTTTGCTTATTTTATTTATTTCTGATGAAGCTGATATTTCTTTCGGTTCTATTTTTGCATGCCTCACAAGCGGAGCGCTGAGGTAGTGCTCTGCTCTCGTCTTATAAAAATCGAGCTATTTTTTGAATATAAAATTTTTTCATGTTACTCATAGCGTACGTATATACTTATATAAATGCACGAATGACAAGAAAAAACATTCGTACTAATATATATATATATATATTTGTAAAAATTGAACGACCGCTATAAGGCGTGCACTTTTAGATTTTACAAAATTTTTTACAATTGATGTATAAGAGATAGTACATCTATAACACTAGTGGTGTCACCTATTGGGTGTGACATAGAATAAATTTTGTCCGCGTAGATAGAAAACGAATTACTTTATCTTTTACGTCGATCGATCGCGCTGTCGACCCCGAGTTTCATATCGGTCTTGCCTCGATTTGTATTCTGTTTCCACTTTCGGGTCCGATCTCGATCCTGTTCTCGATTTCTATCCGATGTATGGAAATTATGCTTTATCCTATTTCAGGACAAAGTCTACGCAAAATTAGACTATAAACGTCCGGCCTTCCGAGAGTCATTGAAGGGCAGAGATCCAAACAAAAATACTTTTACATTTATAATATTTATTTATATATAAATAGATGTGAAAATAAGAATTCTATTTCTTACCACAGGAATAGTAACCATAGGCGTGTGCAAGCCGCTGCCTTGCAGCACCATAGTCGGCGGCCAGAAGGCCAACGGGCACAGCATGAGCAGTCAGGTTAGTCTATTGAATTCTCTGTACTATTATAATATTACGTACAAAACTCAGTGCATCTATTTAGGTTTGATTCAATTTTTAATTTAACATAATACAAGAAAATCTTCTATGATAATTTTGAACATTTAAAATATAAGCGTATGGTCTTATCATCTGGAGACTTATACTTGTATGATGAGGGTTAAAAGCAAAAAGAGATATGAATTTCATGTGATTCCATTTCGCAGTAAAAAAAATATTTTGGGTCCAACTTAAAATCTACCGTACATAATTTACTCGATATTAGCGCTACTAGTTAAGACTGTTTAAAAGATCTGCCTTATTACATCATTGCAAGTATCGTATTTAAAATCACTGTTATATTTTATTTATTTTGTTACATTTGGTAAATGTTCTTACAATGCAATAATTACATAATTTACGTTATATCTGAAAGGACATAATATTGTATTGCGTTTGTCGCGACGATAACCTCTTCTATTTCTGTGCAGTGAATATCTGGATACGCCATTCTAATACTAATGATATTGAAAACATGTTATAAAATTATTCATCCATTAGTGAAGAGTAAAAATATGATAGTGTGTAGGAGCTTTTATATGATTTATTTTATATGTTTGTTCAGAACACATAAAATAAATCATAGAAAGGTTTAATTGCTATTCTTTTATTGAAGTTACACGCTTTTCATTTCCACGTTCTACTCATAATTTGTGATAGATACTATTATATACGGTATTGTCAGATACAAAAATGAATGAAATAAAAACAAGCTAAAAATATATTAATTTATTACAAAAATAATCAATTTTAATTGGTTGAGAACGAAATATGATATTCGGGTCAGAAAATATTTTTTAAAGCAAATGCGAATTACATGTCTGATTCGTATTCTTACTTAAAAATAAAAATATAATAACATTAGACGGAGAAATTGGAAATAGTGCATTAAAGTAATTTATTATAAATTATGTTCGTGATTGTATATATTTTTTTAAAGGCGTGCTCTCGTATCATATATCTTCCCTTTCCATGCTACTATTGTATGTATTGAATACCATGAAGGTAACAGTTGTAATATCGTTTACGTGGCCTAAGTATCGTATCATGTACGCAGCTGATGGCTCTCAACTACTTAGACTGTGAATTACAATCCAGCCTTCTGCTAAATTATGGGCTATGTTTTATGTATATTATACATTCAATATGTATATATTTTTAAAGGTTTCGTAATATACGCTCGGATCTCGTTTTGATTCTGAAATTTTTATTTTAAAGCTCAAAGAAAAATGAAAACTAGTTCACTGTTTCACGTCGACGATTACATTTTTCATCCGGCACTCGTCAAATAATATTTTTCTTTCATTTTGGCCATAAATGATAATACAGTGTTATTAAACAACATATTGTCTCCTTTCGTAGTATTCAAAAATAAATTTTAATCACATCCGCGTTCGTCGGCCCTAATTTGCTTGGCGCTGAAAGTGAGTATACTAAGACCCCGTCCTCACTGTAGAACGTCAGTCATTTGAGTAACTTTTGCGTACAGTCAAACACGATCATAGCGTTTTTAAGTAAAGTCGACTTATCGGATATCTTTTCGATGGATAAAAAATCGAACGTGCATCAGTTTACAGTGTTTAATGCAGTTTGAACGGTCTAGTTATTGACGCGAAGGCTGTATTCGCGCACAGCCTGCACCGGAGCATGGTGTTGTATTTTTCTCTCTCACGGTATTCGAATAGCATTGTAACCCATATAATGCTATATAGCTTCTGTCGACTAGTTATTAGCACTTCATCTGACAGCACACCTACGTTCATACAACATAAGTATGTCTATGTTTTGACCATATAAAAAAAATATAGTAAAGGCGTATCCAGATATACTGAATGTCAATGTTCCTGTTGATACATACGTGCTTTCAGAGGGATAATAAATATATTTTTCCTCTGAAAATATATTCAATGTTGGTTCATATTGTAACAACAATATAAACCTAGATTTTTATTAACGATTTTTTTTTTGTATAGTAATGAAAATTAAAAAAGTCGTAAAGCACTTATTGTTGTAATAATTTATTGTTGTACACAACACGATCAATCTGCCGAGATGGTTACATTCTTGTGTGCGACATATCGTATTTCGTCGGCGGACATATCTTCGTAAGATGTCAAAGGATACTGTTGTTCCTTTGTATATAAGTGTCTTTGGTTTGTGTGTTGAATATTGTACACTGAGGGGAAATACCTGTTCTATGAGAGTAAGTTAATTCTTCCCTTATTATTCTAGAAGTTAAACACTACGTTTTGACGCTTCCCTGTCTGAGGAGAATTCTTAACGAGCATGCGAATCTTTAGCGGAATAAAATGTACAGTAAAGGGAAATAATTAACGGGATATCTGCGAATTGGACGAATTTAACTTTGTAATGAGTATAATTTTTGTTGTAAAACTTGTAATGGAATGAAGATCGATACCCTGAGATTTGTGGTCCCTTTAGTGTACAATATTGTGCATGCCCATTAGGAATACTTTATTTTTAATCAGATATTGTTTCTGTCTGTCAGAAATAAATATAATATACACATGTGTATTATGTTTATTTCTGTATGAATCAAGTATGGTACGTCGATTTTCAAGATTCGAATATAAAAAGGATCCATGAATTAATAATAAGCTGTATGCATTGATTTAGTTCGTTAATCATGATTTTTAAAAATATAACTATGTTTTTTTATATCATATTGATTTTAATGCTTTTTTAAAGCATAAATTTAATAATTTTTATTTGACGTTAGACATTATATTCAGAGTTAAAATTGTACTACCGGTTCGCAAATGCAAAAAATTCCTTCGGGCCTATTTATCTTTCATATCCTATTGAATCTATTAGATCGACGCCCAGGCGTTTATATATTTAAATGCCCATTGAATGAATTAGCTTTTTCTTCATAACGGGCGCTTTGATATACCGAATTCGTTATTAACCAATTCTATCATTTCCTCACGAATTCTTCGATATGGAATACAGTCGCCCGCCCAGCACGCCGACGACTGAGCAATTCTTGCGTCGTCGGCGTGCGGGTGATGGTGACTAAAATGAACGATTCCGTAGTAAAAAGAAGTATAGAAATGCATGTCAGCCAGACTGTTTGAAAGAGGCGAAAGCATAACTAACGCGATGTGTGTATAGAAGGTGAGAATGTCGTACAAGTAAGAGTTTGTATATTTTGGATAGACTGTTTACAGAAACGACGGTGTATATGATGGAGATACGAGAGTTGTTCCAAAATTATTGAGATACAGGAAAACTATGTAAGTGAGACGCGCGAGATTCACGTATGTTTAAAGTAGTCTTCGTCAGCGTCAATACACTTCTGTAGACGATTTCCCGCATACGGAAAGCATCGCGCCAGTCGTTTACGGAAACAGTCAAAATATTCAGTGACAGCGGTGTCGATTTCTTCTCCTTATGTAAAACTGCGTCCATGGGTTTTTCAAGTTAAAAAACAACCAAAAGTCTCACATTGCGAGATCAGACGAGTAAGGCGGTTGTTCTGAGGCTACTTTTCTTCAAAAAGATCGCAGGGATGTGGGAGGATGTGTTGTGGTGGTGCAGCATTAAGCCTCTAATTCTAAGAGTCTGGAGAACTTCTGGCTAGCGGTGTTGTGTGTACTAAGCCGCTGTGACAGTTTTCTGTCCTTTTAACTCGATAGCTTTGAGCAAGCCTGTAGTTCTGAGAAACACAGCATTAATATTTTTTTTCATATGGGTAATATCTCCACAATGGTTGGCGTTGGGTCATCCTTATAAACCCATAACCTACATTTTATAGACAAATCATAAAATGGAATGTACCTTTCATCGCCTGTAACAAATTTTACATATTATACGGTGATCGCCTTTATGCAATAACTTTAATGTCGTCAGCTGATCTTTACACGCTCGGATTTTTAGTTTCGTGTAAGATGATGAGGAGCTACAACAAGAAATAAACTTTTTAATTTTTAATTCATCATGCAAGATCTTACAACCTGCTGCGGATCCAAACCTAAAAGTATTTCGAATTCTGTAGTGGGTGCATCGATTGCCATCGTTTATCATTTTACGAACACGGGCGACGTTAACTGGAGTGACTGTTGAAACAGGCTTTTCCGTATGTTCTAAATTATGAAGAAAGTTGTGCTCATTACGAAATTTCCTCAACCATCCAAACACAGTGGCTTGAGATCGCGCTTCATTATTAAACGCAGACTGTAACAGCTGCACACATTGCTCTTTGGATAGACCAACCTTTAAATCATAATATGTCATAGCTCGCCAGTACTCACGTGTCAAATACATTACTTGTTCTACAGAAACGCAGTATATGACACTTACGCTTAAAAACGCGGGAAGTGGCTACTGCGCGCGCTTTTGTAGTGAAACAGACTTGCACGTATGCGCAGTAATAATCGTAGAAAAACTGGCGTTTAACAGCATCTTAATAATTTCAAAGTGGTCCCCATATTGAAGGGATAATGAATGCGAGAAATAAAGTGAATGGGGCCTTGCTTTATTATGATTAGTAAAAGTGTCTCAAGATAAGCGCGTTTGGCTATCCATTGCGAGGTCCTGATTCTTACGTAATGAACGGTGGTTAAAGCTGGATAGGGTAGAATGAAACCATAGATAATATCAATGCAATGGACATACGATCTCTTTATAGTATGTGTGAAGTGTCTTTGAGAGATAGATGCAGAAGCTGTGAAGCCAGAGAGCGGTGTAGTTTGAAAGAAGAGGTAATGATTAGAAAAGATAAAGGTGTTAGATCTGGAAAGGATGGATGAAAGTCAACTGGCGAAACAAATATATAGAACGAATGTATGCGATTGTAAGTTTGATGAGGGTCATCCTAAAAAAATCCTGCGCGGGCCAAATTGGTGGCGTATCAAAAAAGGGCCAAGTTTTAAGCACCCGAAACCTACGAGCTTGCCCGAAAAGATTGTTGAATGTCAATGAAACGAGGGAAATATGCAATGACCGTACGATGTAAAAATCTGTACTCTCTGTCTACCCTTCTGGGAAATGGGCTTGTGTTTAATAATTACAATAAAGTATTATTATAATTATTAAAAGTAGTAATTATTTATATATATTTCAATTCATAAACAAAGCAGAATATCGTTAATTTATCATGGTGACGTTTCTTGAAAATTGACAGAAATAATATAAGTATATACCAAGAGAAATAAAAAGACAGTAGATAAACAAAATATAAAATTAGATTTATAATTTATTTATTATTAATTAAGGGTTACTCTGAAAGAAATACAAAGGAACGTCTATTTTATTTGTGAGAATGTCTTGGTTTATGATTTAATTGGTAATATTTTTCTGAAGGAGAATGTTAAACATTTTCAATTTCTGCTCTCAGTAATATTTGTTTTTTTAAGAAATACTAATTTAAAATTAGTCAATTTGAAGCTTGAAGCGATTTTAAAAGCAAATTAACGGCTTCTTTTATTATTATTGCTTATTCAATTCGATCTTGTTGAGATATGACATCAGGTAAACTCGCATATGAATATCTTTTTTGTGCATTTCAGAAACTGGAATATTTCACGAAAATCCTTCGTCTGATAATGTCTCTCCACCGGGACATTGCACAATTGCAATTGGAATACTCCGGTATGGGGACCATAGAGAACCGATCGACGTTCAGCGTCCCACAGATAACTGCACAGATCACGATGAAATGACAAGATGGCGGCATCGGATACAGGGTCGACGTCAAAGCGCGCGAGAGCGCCAGTTTCAACGCATCGGGGATGCTGAAGAACGGCATATTGTTCGTATAAACGTCGCTGAAGAAACTTAGTAGCTGTATAACGGAATTAAAAAAAACGGGCTTTGTATTTCAGCTGTATAATTGAATTGCACTACACGAAAACAAATTGGAAATAGTAAATCTATGAATGAAATGAAGAAAATCTATACAAATCTTAAGATTAGTATGATTCTGTGAAAAGTTATTGGTAAAACTTATAGAAATATATTTAAGTTTGTTAGCGTAATTTCACGTTATATTTATAAGAAAACGTGTATTTCTATTATTCGTTAATTCTATAAACGAGAATTTTGAATTAATGAAAATTGTTTAGTTTAATAATAACGTTATACCGTTGTATTAAATTTTATGTATCAACAAAACTGTAATAGCACACTTTTGACTTAGTTGGAATTTATATTATTTTACGATAAAGTGTAATTAATCATTTTGAATGATACAAGCTAAAACTGTTTAATAAATGTTCCAAATCTTTCAATAAGAAATAATAGGTCAGGCATAGGCTACTATCGCTAAAATTTACGATGAAAACGAAAATGTAACCCACATTCTTAGAGCCGTATTCACTTGACGTTATATTCGCCGCTCGAAAACCATCTTATTATATTTTTTTTTGGTGATTTTTATATAAAATAATTTATAAAAAAATATATGGGAAAATATACGAAACACCTTAACCGTCAAAGCGCTGTAGAAAGTTATTAAGCGACGTTTTGTCGCAATCGGTTCACATAAATCAGTGCTGAATTGCCAGCACTGAATCAACATAATGATTAACCAGCGTTGAATATTTGCGGGCTTTTAAATATATCGTATAGGATGTAATCCGATATTCCTTTGAGACTTGTATCGTTGATTTAAAATGTGCTTTTAATTAAATCATAACAACGAAATTTTAACGCATTTCAACAATATGAAATAAAATTTGATGACTTAAAAATTTAATTTAGATTGTCGATATTTATAAACGAGAATTGTACAAATTTGAGAAAAAACTTAAACAAAACAAACTTGCTGACAATCCTGCAGAAAACTTCATCAGAATTATGGTCCAAAACTGTACCGTCACCGGCATTTAATAACCTTAGTATATATAATTACGGTCATAAAAACAATTTGTTCTGTAAATTTGAATAAAACGGCCAAGTGCGAGTCTGAAATCGAGGGTTTTTTACTACCGCAAAATATCCCGTCTTTTAATAAATATTTTTTCCATTTTAGAGTTCCGTATTTTGAAAAGGAAGAATGAAAACCTTATACAATCACTTCGTTGTCCGTCTTTCTGTTTGTCTAACCGTCTGTTAGTCTGTCTGTTTTAATCCTTTTTTTTAAGGAGCGCGTGGAGCTATCCGACTGTTATTACTATCGAGTCCTTAGGCCTGAGCTCCCTTAGAGCTATAAAAATTGAAGCACCTAAGACGACGCTTTCAAAAAATACGGGCATTTACGTTTTATATTGTATTACCTTTGAGATACCAAAGCAAATCTAAACCTATAGAATACTTTTTATTGACGTAGAAGTATGAAATTTGGTTAGAAGCAAGCCCTAACTGCAAAAGGGAAAATCTCACAACCGTTAATTTGTAATTATATCACATGAAAACATTTTTTGTCATGTCAAAATTATACTTGTATCAAGCGTGAACATTTTTTTATTTTCCTCTGTGAAAAATTAAATTTTCTTAAAGGTTGAATAATCAAAGATATTTTCCAAACTTTTTTTAAAAACAAAAATCTAATTGACTTTGTACAGAGCTCTTAGGGTGCGAGTCCTATTCGCACTTGTTCAGTGTTCTTAGTTTATTAATCGTTGTTTTATTTTAGAACTAAGACTGTATTCACTCCAAGTATCACGCTCGTTAGTACAATTGTTTTTAACTAAACCAAACGCTTATAACACAAACCTAAAATGTCGAAAAATAGATGGTATTTGTTTATCAGAATGTCCATCATACCATCCGACCGGCTAACTATTATGGTTCAAAACAAACAGCCCTTCGAAAGTAGTCGAATATCGTTCGTCCGTCCATTCGTCTATCTACGGTGTAATCTAAACGATAGGGTTTCTTTGCCACTTTATGGGTACCGAATCCTAAGAATGAGAAACCGGCCATAGATCAATAGTTTATGCAAGATTTACAGTGTAATAAGGAGTTGAATAATATAAACATAAATGAAAAGCGATACCACATCATGCAGCTAGTCGTGTCGCATACACGACTAGCTGTTTGATGTAGTTTCGCTTTGGGAAAAATCGTCACCGCTGCCACGTGGAAATGACAAATTTTAATATTTTCGTAAAAGCAAACGACGCCACTTATTTCAAAAATTTAAATCGACTTGAGGCGAACGAAAATCGCAACGAACTCTAGGGGTGCGATCGCTCTTGTCTAAAGAATATTTTTAATGCAGTATTTAGTTGTAACTATGGATTCAATAACTATAGCTTGTTTGTGAAAAAGACGAATTTATACCTGTTTGTGGTCATCGACGATTGCATACATAATGCATACATTCGTTGTTGTCTGTAGTTTTTCGAAAAAACTTTTATTACTATGTCTGTAGTTGACAAATTTAAAAATGTGTTGTATAAGTGTGCGGTTTGCTTTTCATTTAATTTTTCACTATTTTGTTTTGTAGTTTTAAATGGGCTTAACTAATTTTGATGTAACTGCCTCGCAAATTTTACAAATAATATTAATAAATTGTAGAACAAACAATGTTTGTGTTAAATGTTATTACTGGCACATAGCGCAGTGCAAATGAAAATATTTTTTTTTTATATATATAATTCACCTTTGATTATATATGTCGATAAATTTGGATTATTTTCACTTACTAATTAATATCGATATTTATCGAAGTCAAGTTAAAAATAAGTCAATATGAAAACGTCAAATGTGATCTAATGACCCGTCATATTTTAGGATTTTCTATCTGAAATCGTTAAAGCTATTAACTATCTAAGCTATTAATATATTAACTAACTAGGCGCATTCGAGGCAACTTACTGCATCAGTTGATGTTAAACGGATGATATATTAGAGATTGCTGTATGTTGAAAATGTAAGCATTAATTCAGTGTTGTGATAATGTTGTCGATGTTTGCTCATAAGAATTTATATGTAGGTGTGTATGTCAATTTTGGGGAAATATATGTGTTATCGCAACGGATAATTAATTTCAGACAAATATTGTTATTTGGTATGGAACTTTGATATATGTTCTAAGTATCTGCTTAGCAAAACGATAATTATGCGAATCGGGTAAAATTATATATTCAATTATATGGTATTAATTAATTATATGTACATGAAATATAAAATTGTTAATGAACCGTCAGAAAATCTTAACTGAATTATTTTGAATATCACGCTATTTTCGTTATATGGAAAAACACGGTGCGATGGTGATTGGTTATTTTTATAACAAAAATTTTGTCAATTTTTTATTTTAAAATTATTTTTTGAAAGTCTTCTCCTTCCTAGCGTTAGCATCTATTTCGATTCTATAATGTGATGGAGTACAATCTATTGTGCGTTTTTGTACTCAAAAATTGGCATCACTACTTTAATTTTTGCTAGATGCAGCTTTTTCAGTTTCCTTGTTTTTCGATGTATCGAGCACTTTTTTGGATTTTGCGAAACTGGTTGCAAGACCTAAGAAATATTATAAAAAATATGCAATGGATGGTAAAAGTAAATTAAATGTTGTATACAGGCTGTTGCGAACATATCATAGTTATAAGGAATTCGCTAAGATATAATTCTGATGGATGAAAATGAATTAATCGAAATATTGTGAAAAGGCCAGTTCATATTTTAAAAAATAAACAATGAAGAGAGTGTAAAGGATGATATTTTTTGATTATAAATTTGCTTATAAATATTTACCATTATTGATTAGTAAAAAAAATTGCTGAAAATAACCGTGTCGTAGTTAACTATAAGTCAATAAATGTCGTCCAGTACCGGTATTATCAATAATCAACAGCGAAGAAAATATTGAATTGAAATTAATCGTAAATTTAGGTGATTGACGTTTGTTCAGTGTTAAATGTTTTGTAAAGCTTTACGATGTGTGTTGCGAAAATAAAATGTTGAAAAATTATATATTTCTTTTTATTTTATTTCTCCTCTCCTAAAGTTACATGATTTTTCAATGTATGCCAAAGATAATAACGCTATCATAAATTTTCATAGGAATGCATAAATTCCCTGGCCTCGGACGAACAGACCGGAATGGATTCTTTCCACGAATGCCTTCAAGAATACGGAGAAGGATTGGAAGTTGTACAGATATGCCTCGAACCGGAAGACGCTTCCATAAAAGACGAAGAATTGTCGGCTCTAGGCGACCTGAGCCTGGACGAATGTCAGAACATTAAGAAATCAGAACAACCAGGGGAAAGGAACTGTATTACACGCGAGACGGAAATTCAAAGGAACGTGAACGGTAACCAAAACTATAATAAATCGGAAGAATCGTTGGACGATCAAGACGACGACATGACGATAACGGAAGACGACGTTCTGATGGGGCCCCGAGAGCTTCCTCACATCCAAACCAAATCGTGCAGAAAGGTGACCTTCGACGGCGACAGGACCCTGTCTAATCAACAGAGCAAAGAGATATCGACTTCGGACGAGATGGTTTTCGCCGTCACGCCGACCGGCTTGGAAAGGATAAGCTACGAAAAATATTGGAAGGAGTGCGATCTGATGAAAACGGAGGAGGCGGTCCTGGAGAAGGTCAGAAGCGATGAGAGCTGGAAGGAGTGCTTGAATTCACCCATCGATGAGTCGATGAGCCTTTGCGACACCAAGACGTCGGCGCAGGACAACTCGCTGCTGTACATCGACCACGATATAGACGGTTACGAAACCTGTTTAGAGGACGACTACTCAGTGAGATGCTTTGAAAAAGAGGGCGAACGTAAAAATACGGGCGATCGTAAAGCGTCGAACGCCGATCGAGTGTCCGACATCAAAGCCGAACGTAAACAAGATGAGACGCCCGACGGAAACAAAGACGGCCAAAGTGCCAAATCTATTTCTAAGATCGTCCGTCCGTCCGACTCGGAAGACGCGTCTTTCAACGAGCAGCACCCGCATGTGCAGGAGCATATCATTAAACAAATGAAATCGTTGAGGATCGAACCTCTCAACATAAACATAGGCAGCAAGAAATTGAAGAAAAAGAGCCCCACTAAGTCTAAAAACGTTCGACGCCAATGCGTCGAATACTACAACGACCAGGCAGAGTGTTTGGAAGAGTACAAGCGCCAGAAGAAACTGGACGAAGAGAGGAGGAGCAGAGAACAGAAAATAGCAACCGCCAGGGTCATGGAGAAGAAGATGCATTTCAAGGAACATCAGCCGAGCGACGAATCGACGGACTTGGAAAGCTATGTGCAGGGTTGCCACAAATGTTTTCTCGAGAATTACGCGTACGCCATCACCAAAGCTTATATAGCCGAAGCGAACGCCTGTAAATATTGTGAGGTGATACGCGACATGCTCGAACCTCCCAAGGTGATGCCCAGGAGAAGAAGATCGGCGCCGGCGTTGGTCAATTTAGAGAGCAGCACGATCTCGGAGACGGACGACGAAGATATGTTGATGGTGCCCGTTTCGAAGGATAGAAGAAAGTCAGCCGGACCTCTAAAGTTTCTTGTGCCTTCTAGAAGACAAAGCTACGTGACTTTAAAAACAATATGTTTTTAGAATTAATTTTCTGTAAATTTCAAATGTAATATATTGAACAGTTATCTAAATACTTGATATATAAAAGGAAATTTTAGAAGCAGCTTATTGATTAACTATTAAAGTGTTTGGTAAAGTATTTCAGTACGTAATATGGACATCTATATCTAAAAGGGCAGAAATAATCTCACAAATAATATATTTATATTTGCGGCCTCTATTATTTTTGTCAATAATCAGTATTACTATAATCGCATCGGAACAATTGTGGACATCTGTTCAGGCATTGACAACTGACGAAACAATTTTAATATTACATTTATGACAGATTAATTACTAAAATTTACAGTATATATACTTTGTGGGATATCACTTTACAAGTTTACCCAGACTAACAATGTATAGTATGAATATAATCAATCGTCAAATTAAGTGCGTTCCAATAAAGTGGAGTAATGTTATTGATAAACACTTCCTCTATGTATGCAGTTTTAACCATAGTCATTTTCACGCTTTATCCGATTTAAACTCTTCAAAATTAATCATAAAGATCAAAATAAGTTGTTAAAAAACACATTTTTTAAATCGTAAAATTATTATAATCAATATTATCCACCGGTTTGAAAAATACAAGAAGAATTACAATTAGAAAGAAACTAGTTCAGTGTTTACCTTTTTTTTTACTCAACTCATTGGGTACGTCCCTATTTCAATCAATGGAATAAAACGAATGATCGGGCGAAGGTTTGACTTGTGCGCTAAAGGTTCCGTATTATATTATATTTAACAATAAATTGGTTTGATCAAAAGTAATTAGTAAAATACACAGAAAAATTAAAAAAAAATACAAAATTATAGTAATTTTTTTTTAATTTGTCGTATTATTTGATGTCAGTATAACTTAAAATTCATTCACCATATATATGTGCTGGAATAGTTGTTCAATTTCAAGTATACAGTAAAAGTTATCACTATTTATTTTCAGACCAAAATCTTATTTAAAGAATTTCCAAAACTCCCAACTCCCAAAGTCTCACCAGTTCTTTTTAGATTTGACACACGTCAACATAATCCTTACAGAAGGCTTATAATAAATGATTCGCTTAGCATCCACAAGACGTATCTTAATTTGATTATTCTCTCTTTATATTGATCGTTAGCCGTCGCTCGCGACTTCGTTCGCGTGGTGATTATGAAGCATAACAACGTTTTAAAAACATATGAAAGTTGTCTTCCGTTCCTTGGTAGTCTCATCATTCATAGAAAATCTGAAACGTCATGTTATAGGATCTTCTTGATAGCCAAAATGTTTATAGCGAGATTTTTTCCCTTTCAAGAACTTTATTGGTTTTAAAAAATAAGAAAGTTATGGATAATTGGATATATTTCTTTTTCCGTGACACTCGCACGTCAAAATGTCTTATGGTATGTAGGTAGGGTTTGTTCACATCCATTTAGTATGTCCTTCAAATTTAAAAAGGAAAAAAAAAAACAATTTCCTCTCTGTATATCCTCTAGGTAATGTAGCGTCATAAATAGTATTCTAAGTTAAGCGGTAGATTACTGTAGTAGTAATAGTAGAAACACAAAAAGTTTTGTTCAAATCGGTCCTTTAATTTTTGATTGATGTTTGAACAAACAAACGGACAAATATATTGACGAATAGACAAAAAATTTAAATCAGCTGGGATCTGTGTTATGATTTTTTTCAAAAAATATTTAATTTACAGAATTGACTTCCTTATTATATGTACGGATAATCTTTATAATAATTAATAACAATGCAAGAACCGGCTTACTATAATAAAGTATGCGAGGATTTTGATGAGCCAACTTTGTTTATCTGCGTGTTATAATCTCATATATCTACGTAGCTACTATGGATTATCTAGAATAAATGTATTTCTGTAATGTTTCACACTCCATGTACTCTTGGAATTAGTTATGTGAATTGTTTATATTAAAAATAGCACTAAAAATGTTATTGGTAATAAATTGTGTTTTATGATGGATATTATACCGTTTAATTGTAAATATTGACAATACGAATGGGCATACGCGTTGTTAGTATTTTTGTTGTAGTTTCTATGAACGTAAAAATAGTTTTGTATTTAAATTTATGGTCTATGGTCCATCGGAAAAATGAATGTAAGCTTATAAATAAGAAAACAAAAGCTAAACGTGTACTCGATCTATTCTTTACATTTTATTAAAAAAACATTATAGTACTCGTAAGACCAACGTAAAACTATATAGTTCACGGCACAATAAGATCCAATGAAAACTATAACGATCAACCTATCTTATGTATTATGATTTCTTAATTACACACACCAGATGCGAGAATTATTGTAATAGGTGACCACCTGATCAGCATGTGTGTTAGAATAACTTATTTAATTTCAAAGCATATTAACGAGAGGATATAAAAATAGCTATTTAAAAAATATATTTAATCCATAACATATAAAATAGATATACTCATTTGATTGATACCTGTTCTTATATGCTTTTTGAAAACGAATAAAACGGAAAAGTGGGTGCCCATTTCGATTCGTATGATGAGCTTTTTTTAAAAAAAATTGGTTACCTGTAAAGTCGGTATACGGGCGAAAGTTTTACGTGACAACGACTTTGAGTGGTAAAATCATTTTAATGTGAATATTCATTCGTATAGTAGGAAGAAGGATGAAATAATAGTAACAATTTAAAACATTTATTTATACAAAGAATTATATTTAAAACATTAATTTATACAAAGAATCTCGCACTGAATTTCATATTAACAAAATTTTATTTTACCTTTACACATACATACGTATTTATATACAAATATACATACAATAACTTGCAATACATTTGCGTACAATGAAACAGCGTTTACTACAACTTAACTTGTTCCTATCTGAGCCTCTCTCTCGTTCGGTGACTCATCGTAACGTTACCGAGCGTTACACTTTTTCATAAGTGACTCCCAGCCGCAACCTAATTTAAGACGTTGTCACGTCAAAAAACAATTCAATAATAAATATTTTTTTAATAATGAATTTAATTAGTACGCCTATCTTCATAGGTATCTATTAACCTTATTCTTCACATTTGCTCGAAAGATAACAAAAAAAACCTTGTGATTTACATTAACTAGACAAGGTAATTTTAAGTTAAGAAATTAATTTGAATATTAAACCGGAGCTCGATAAGAGATTAAACGAACAGCCGCTAGGTTTAACTAAGGCTCTATTTCAAGATCGAAGCACGCGCCGCCTAATGCGGAGAAACCTTCCAAGCTAGGCCGGCAATGTACGCCGCTACATTTTGTGAAAAGTTAATGCTTTTAACAAGTAAAAGCAAAATTGAAAATATTACGGCTTATTTTTTTTCTGAAGCTCTGTTTTAAAATCAATCTTTATTTCTCAAAGAATACAATTCCTTTAACGTAGTATAGTATATTTGGCCGTAATAATTTTTCGTATCATTTGAAATCCAGTAGCTTAGAAGTTCAAAGTTGGTTAAAATCTTATAACGCGGTCGTTTGCTAAAGTTGTAATAGAAAAATTTTGTAAATAAAACAAAATTTAACGGTAGTAAGTTTTGTAAGTGAGCGCCGATATGAATCGTTTAAGTTGATTAAATTAACAATCATGTTGAAATGAATTTGGAGTTACATAAAATCACTATATTGTACAAATCTGTAAAGATAATAACATTCTTAGAATCGTGACTCGATTTTTTTTCATTTGACGCATCCATTGAAAAAAAGACATTTATCAATATAATACGGTTTTTTTTTTAAATCTATATCTGTAATTGGATCCTTAATTTTAAATATTTATTTATAATTTTGCCAAACTTTCAACATTTTCCGTTAACAATTTTTTCATTTTGGGCATTTATTGCTGCGGCAGACGGACGGACATACACCGACGCAACCCCCTAGGTATCGGTTTTTTACGGTCTGTGGTATGAGATTACTAACCGCGTTTAAATTATGAAAGTCACGGTCAACTATAAAGTCGATAAAAGAAGACCAAGGTCTGGGAATCGGTTGTGCCGATTTCGTCCTCAAAAATCGATCCGTCAACGCCCACAGCCGAGGGAGCGACTCCATCGTCAGAAGGTTCCAACCTTCGGGAGTCTAGCGGCGGTGGGTTGTCCCGTAACGAGCTCGTCCCGGCGTCGCCGGGCCCGCCGGCCTCCGGGGTGTCGTCCGATGAAAAACAATCGAATTAAGTGGTACACTTAACGAAATTAATGTATGCGAATAAACGGGGGGACCCATTACCGGAATTGTCCGTTTTCCAATAATGATGTAGCTTATTAATCTGTGATCGGGGATTTTCCTTCTGTGCGTTCCGCTTGAATGTACCGATCACTAGCTTTCCGCCCGCGGATTTGTTCGCGTCGACGGACGGACGTTGGGATGTGGGACCCTCTTCGTTTTAAGTTTTTATCTGTTATTGTTTTTTAAATTTGTCAGGATATCCACTGTAATAAAATATATTCTATGAAAATTCCACTGGCTGCTCAATTCCATTCAAGCGATAGGTACAGCATCTTAAAGGAAGGACAGACAGATGCACCGACTGCGTAGGCTTAGTTTATTTACTAGCTAGTCACTAATTCGACGCAGTTTGTGGGTCTGTCTATCCTACATTTAAAAGGCTATAGCTATAGTTCTTCCAGTTTCAAGATATTACAAATACCCCTACACAAGAAGACATATAATATGTTATTAGCATCAGAGTAAACAAAATAAATTATCTATTTGCGCTCTGTATTGCATACTAGTAACTTTTCTCTATTTTTTTGTTTGCAATTGACACTTGTTATGTAGCGTAGATTTTTTTTCTATTGGCTCACCACGCGCCACTATCTTGTAGACGGTCGTCTGTCTTATCTATGAAATCTTGTAACATTCAAAATAAGATCGTCCTTGGCTAAAGACGATGGTAGTAGTTGTTCACTAGCATTTTATTTCGTAACACTTTTCTTTTTATATTTCGATTCTTTTTTCCCATACCTTTAAAATTTGTCTATGCTGTATATGACCATACGGCTGGGAGAATAGACGTACCTACCGCGCCTAGAATGATGCCATAGGGAAGTATCCCTACGGGACTGTCATTGTCTCGTAAAGTAATTAATGAAGGGGACAGTCCTGTAGAGAGATTATTTTCTTTGGTGCCGGGCTTGCAGGAGAGTAGATGGGTCCATCGGCGGAGGAGCGGCGGTGGCTCAGTGGCTAGGGACATCGCCTTCCGACTACACAGGCGCCGGGTTCAAATCCTGACCACGGCTAATCGACGAATCAGTTTTTAACTTAAGACTAATTGAACAAATCGCTCCGTGATTCAGAGCACGATTAGCTGTTGGTCTCGGACGCCATCACAATAGTGACGATAATCGTCAGCGATCCTCCACTTGTAATGGGTCAGAGTGGTGGAAGTAGGATCCAAGTTTCTCAATCTGTCTAGTGAGCGAGAGTTTCGGTGGCTCGTTCCCTCTTCTCCCTCTATGTCCTTCTTTCCCTTTCCATCGTCCCGATCCCCCTATATTAAATATCTTATTTCCCTCCCAAGAGGCCGGCAACGCACTAGTAACTCCTTTGAGATTGCAAGTATGCATGGTCGGTAGCAACCATCTACTCTCTGATAGATCGTCTGCTCGTTTACCCCGCGTTTGCTCCGCGAACATGTTCCAAAAAAATAACAAAAACACTAACAGCAAGATCAGTGAGTAACCCTCCTTTCATGCTTCATTGCAGTCGGGCGAAAATAGAATTGTTCTCTCGAGGTAGACAGTCGCCATGTGTCGGAAATGCTAGCCCAAGACTTACTTTTTTTTTATTTTCGGCCATACACACATCACCATCTGATCCTAATTAAATGACGAGGTTTGTGCTGTGAGTGCCAGATAGTTGGTATAATATATATATATAGTCTGAAAATATAAAAATGTAATAGGGTCATTAACATCTGCGCCAATCAAGCGGTCTTAATTTATACGTCACTTGCGAGTTTTTAATTCAACACTACTTATTAGTTTTCATTGTTAAATAGTATAGGTGCTTACTAACTTTCTAGTTTGAAATATTTCCTAAAAAACAAGCGAAGTGCGAAACGGGAACACCAATAGAAAACAATGTGTATGACGAAATCCGGGAATAGAGAACAGGCTGATCGGAACTGTCGTAGATGATATAAAAACGGCCATTAGTTCTTGATAGTTCAGGTTAATAGGTTAAACGCATAACAAGTATTTTATTTAAGAAAAATAAATAAAAATATTTACATTAACATTACGGAGATGGTCTTTTAAAGCTTTCGAATTGTATACATATATGCATAGAATATAATGATTATAATTATTTTTACTAATAATTTCAAGATTTATCATATATAAAATATAACGGCTTAAGGCCCTCCATACGAATGTTAAAATTGTAGTAAGGTGAAATAGTGATATATGAACAGTACAGAACATTGGGCTGATGAATGACAGAACATCATATGTATTACATGTTTATAGAAGGATTTATAAATAACGTTGAATAATTATTATGTATAAAATGTGATAAGCAGATAACTAAGAACGATATATCACAACGTACTATTGGATGCGTTCAATAGTTTACGTTCTATATGGATGCATTGAAATACATACATATATGTAATTACATTTATTTATATACCGATAATTACCGTCAGGTATATTATGTGATATGAATAATATACTTAATATATAATATACATAATATACACGTGGCCGATTTTAATAGACGTTTCATTATGGAAATACTATAGACATCACCCTACAATATAGATCGGGACATTGTGTTTTAAACTGTTCGAATGTTTAAGTCGCTTAATAGATCCGACTAAGGTTACGAGGCACACATAAAAACAAACGAGGCTATTAATATGGGCACGCTTGTTATCAGCTCGGAGGGAAAACAGACGTAAGCGCCAGTGATATAATTGGGTTTATGAAAATTTAAGCTGTGGATTTTCAAAACGAAACTTCATAAATGCTTCTTGAACGATACTTCGTATACATTTTAAAACCAATTGAGGTACATATTGTAATGCTGTTTTATTCAATTTCGTTTTATCCTATAACTATATTCTATTTTGAAAGTTGTGTAAAATATGGATATACCATGAACAAAAATGGGTATTTATTTCAACAGTAGACAACGTATAGAAAAGAAAAATGTTTATGGTGTATGAAGTCAATATGGTTAACGCGATGGTCTGCATCGTTTGACACTTCGTCGTTAACCATAGGGACACCGCACCACAATATTGTTTTTATGCGAAAGGGCTTGGATTCGTAGCCCAACGCTGGCTCAGAGCGGATTGTGACGGCGGCCGCCGTGCAGTGGCGATGTCCGGGTCAGACGGCTTAATTCGTACGACGAGACAAGGGCTGAGAGACACGATAAGCCCGAAACTCAATTAAAGTGTAATCGGAATTCGAACCTGTTGTAGTCTGAAGCCAAAGTAACGCGCTGATCGCTTGGCCACCGTCGGTCTTTCGAATAAAGATTAACGAACCGACAGTTGGTGATTGACATTGGACGTAATATTGAGAAATCTTCGATAAGTATAGTCGAAAATTTAAAAAGTAGCATTTAGTTCAAACGTAGAAAAAACGTACTTCTTTATTTTGCATACCTACCGATTGCGATAATGGACCACGACCCTGGCCGCTGTCCAGTCCTCGATTTTGATTCTGATTCCGCTATCGATTCTGATGTTTTTCTCTTCAGATTCCAGTTATATTCTCGATTTTAATTTCGCCCCCACGTTCGAGTTCTCGATTCTGCTCCACATCACTTTTGCAATTTCGCTTGTGTTATTGGTCACAGTTCCAGTTTGCACGAAGTCGGAGCAAATTCATGTGTCGAAATAAAGTTTATGATACATTACTTGGAGATAGTGTTACTTTCCATGGGGGAGCTTTTTGAAAATTTTTAATAACACGAATATACAGATGAAGCTAAATTGAAAGTCTACTTTACTCAAGGAGTTTCATATCAATGAAGTGATTTTTAGCATTGGTTTAGTGGTTCAGTTCAATAGTAAAAATATGCAGACAACATCAGGTATGAATCTTAGTTTCCACTTCCAAAAATCTTCCCATTCGAGAGTACAACATATCGCTAGTTTCATAGTAAATGTATGTATGGTTTAGACCCATAAAAAAAACCCAGCAAAATAAGTAACAATTACGCAACATACACGCACACGCACACGCACACGCACGCATGCATGCACGCACGCAACTATGTAAAACAAATGAATATGGCTACTGAAGAAACAAAAAAATAATGATTATTTTTTTATGGTCAGTTTTCGGGCGGTGTACGAAAGTAACATAGACATTTGACTGTATATTTTGTTATAACTTTCATCATGTTCTTAATTTATAAAAAAACACGTGCACACAGACAGACAGTAACCTGTTACTGGCATAATCAAATGTTCTGACTGAACACCAATTTTCTTCATGATTGGTGAAACGGTTTTTAAACTATAAAAAATATTATGAAAACAGACAGACAGTGGCCTGTTATTTGCGCCATCGTAATACTGACTGTCAACCAATTTTCATTAAGATCGGTGAAATCTTTCTAATCTATAAAAGAAATTGCAGACAGACAAACAGACAGACACATTGACAGACAGTAGTCTGTCATTTAGACAATCACATGTTTTTACTGTATCCCGACTTTCATTATGTTCTGTGAAACCTTTTTTAAAATTTAAAAAAAAACAAACAAACGTACGGACTGATAAACATATTAGCTATTCCTTTGTGCATGTGTATGTATCAATTTTGAGCACGATCGATTAAACCGTTCTTAAGTTCTAAAATGACATACAAACAGACAGATAGACGTAACTCTTATATACCGTAGGAATGAGATCAGTCAGTTATTAAGCGAATATCTACGACGAAATTTTACAAAAAAACTGAATCTACAGACAGACATTACAAATTCATACAGTAGTATAGATATATGGAAACTTATTGATGCCCTTAAAAAATCGATTTTTGGTTTAGAAATACTTACGTTTGCACGCGACAATCATATACCCATATGCGATCTTAAAACTTCGTGCTTATCGAATTGAAGAAGATTGTAAGTTACTTTAGTTTTCAGTCAATGAACAAAGAAGTTTAAAGTAAAACAAATTAGGTGGTAAATCGCAAAGCTGCTTATTAATCATATAACTATTTACTTTTATCGCTATGAAAAAATAATGTTTTACCGAAGTAGAGACTAGAACTCTTCGTACTCTATCACATTGCTTATGCAAAGCAATATTATCTGAAGGATGTTCTCAAAAGTTCTCGATGGCTATCTAGATTTCTTTGATGATCCACACGTCCGCGTACAATTTCCTTCATCATCATCGTCCTTGGATTTGAGAGAGCCAATCACTTTTGCGCATTGACATAAATATTAAAGTCGGACCATGAAGCGCCAAAAATGTCTCCTAAGATGTGGTGTTAAAACTGGAAATTGTCACCACTGTGAATAAATGAAGATCAAGCTGTTAGGTTGATAAAATAAAAATATCGTATTGAGTGACAAAAAGTGTACAAATTGCAAATATCATCGGTTAGTTATGATTTTTTAGGGTTGCGAACCAAAATGGCAAAAACGGAAACCTTATAGTTTCGCCATGACCGTCCGTCCGTTTGTGTCTCACAGGCATTTTACTGAAAAACTAAAAAATGTATGTTGATAAAATTTATAGTATAGGTGTCTTGTATAGGCTGCTACTCAGTTTAGTACTTAAATAACAAAAATAACTGTTCCTAAGGGAGAAAACCGAAAAAAAACTTATTCATTACACATCAACGTGTAGCACATATTTTGACAGTTCTTTTAACAAACTTTAAGGTTTCCAAATATTTTTTTTGATTAAGTGGAGACTTTCAGGAATTATCGTTATGAAAGTAGCATTTGAAAATAAAGTGTTTCCCCTTTATTTTCTAAACCGTATGTCCAAAAATATGAAATAATACAAAGATAACACTTAATTCACACTTATAAAGAAAATTATTTTGAGCATGATCGAATATATTGTTTTTGAGTTATTGCCAAGAAACTGCATTTCCCAACAAAAGGACATAAGCGCCATGAAGATACACTCTTTGCTGGTTTTTTTTAGTTTACACTGGTTTAAGAGTAATAGTCGACATACCTACTTGATTCTCTAGCTATAGGTGATTAAACTGCTTATAACTATTCTGCGCGGCAAACATGGAAAAAGTGTAACGACGCATTTATTTAACCGGTAGTGCATTTCTATGTAGTAAACGTTTCGGAACCCTACATTGAGGACGGTCTGATTCGCTCTTGGCCGATTTTCTACCTTAAAATCACAGTCCGTATTCCTTATAGCATGGTCAATTGACGGACTGCGGGGCGGATTTGCGCGCGAAATGACGTCACCTAATGACGTCACGTTGTTTGCACACAATGTAGGACGAGTTACGCGGGCGGTTCAATATAAAAAACGCGGTCTAAAACCGTAAACACTTTATTCGTTTGCCCCCAAAATAATACATTCTAAACCAGCAATGGAAGTAAAACAACGATAGCCTAGCGTTCACAATTGTAAATTATTGTATTATTTTGTCCGAAAAGGTGTATTTATTTTGAATCCAACAACCAATAGATTGCGTGCCGTGTATTAACATATTCTAGGTTATATATGTCACTACAATTTATAATGTGACACGGTTCTATTAAGCTGCATTTGGCTTGTAAGCTACTATGTACATATATATCCCTTCATTTCTTCGCAGTGTCTTTTTTTATATAAGAATATAAAAAAACGCATCTTTTGAATTCTAAGTTTATTATAGAATATGAAATTGTGAAATTTTTATTCATTTTTTTTTCTATGAGTCGCTTCAACGGTTTTACTTCTGAGAAGCAATTCCGAACGGAAACGACCACAGATTTTTTAAATAAATTAGTATAACATAAAAAAAGAAATTCCCAGTTCAATATAAACTAATGATATTATATTTCCTATACCTTTAGGTTTAGTTTAAATTCTCATTTAATCTAAACCTTAAACTTGAGATATCTAACTGGCTATCAGACAATTGTAAAATTATTGTAAGTTCCGATGTTGAAAGCGTAAAGTCTGACGCGATTAAAACTTTCTTCGAATTCAAAGTGATTTAAGGTGATGTTAAAGCATTAATATTACTTCACGTATTGAAAACTCTAATGTAATTATACGAGTTTCATGTAGTCATTTATTTATATGTATTTAAAAAATCATGCGGCAGTCGGGCTTGTTAGAGGATTAAAGCAAACATACCTCTAGTGATGCGCCACGTTGATTGTCGACATGCCGTCCTTGACTCTTAGGTCTAAAACTTTAAAAATAAAAGATTCTTTCCCCTGAGCTATTTTGGTTTTGATGATCACGTTATAAGTGGGACTTGTATCTATGTGTGTATGCGCTTACGTCACAGAATGTTTGAAACTGATTTTTTCTAATTGGCAAGTTAAACGTATGTTTTGACATAGAACAGATTTCGTTTTTTTTCTCTGATGCACCCCGCTGTACATAATTTAAAAATAGAAGTAAAAAGCGGCTAATCTGAGAACAGTTTACTTCACATGTATTTTTAATGAAAATAAACCTGACGGATTGACAATATTATAGAAAACGATTCAGAATTTCCTGATTAGAAGCCAGCAAAGATATCTAATACGGTCAATAGTTTTCTAAAGAGACAAAAGTTCCCTTAAAACATCGACAAAAGATAAATCACATCAGACGAGTGACAGCACTAGGGGAGATCGCTAATACAGGTAATTGAATTATGACCGGCCGACCTCGATACCGTATTGTCGTCTTGGACACCGCACTATGCTGGCGTTTTGAGCACGTAGACAATTCGAAATTCGCTATAATTTTTTCGCTGCAGTCGGATACGACAGATTTATGCGGACTCACCTATTGTGATGTAGTTAGAGCACTGATATTCGGCGATATTAGGTGAGTTGCGATATGTTGATACAAAAATATAGTATTATATTTAGTTGAGGATGATATTTCTTAAAGAAATGATATTGATACTCTATGATTTGTGATAGTGAAACTTCTTTAGATGCATCGCGGGATAATTTAGTATGGTATTCGATAAACCGTTACATTTTCCCGTCACGTTTTCCTCTCACGTTTTCTCGCCACGGCTACACATGCGTATATGCGAGCTCGTGTATGTGGTGCATGAATATATTGAAACTAGTAGATTTACAGGTTAGTACAGCAGCTGTAAGAGAGTGCGAAGAAGAATATAATTTAAACATTAAACAAAATGAAAATGATGTGTAATCTAAAGGGGGTTTCACGTCTTGTGCGCAAGATTGATGCGCGTACACATTTAGCATTATAGACGTGACGTTTGAAATGTCTTTTTCATATAAATGATTGTTGCTCTGTGTTTCAATTGCGTACACTCTTGTATCTTTTACGTGGATTCAATTTTGGCAGTGGACAGTATCTTACTATCTTTTAGTTTCGGCCTCTGTTCTATTTCATGAAATGCTTATGTACAACACTTGAAATACGTCATTATATTCTGTGTTTGCTGCTCGTTTGGAAGTTTTCGTTACGGTTCAATTTCGATGAATTTCCATTCCGGTGGCAGTTTCTACTCATGTTTGAAAAGTAAAAAAGAAAATTAATATTCATTCATTCTCAATATCTCTTAACTGGTTTTTGGCAATTATGACTACTTTGTGTCTTTTTTTTTCCACATGTATGACGAAATTTGACCTAATGGCTTTAAATTACTTCCTTATCCGATCAAAATATTTTACTAGTTTTCGCAATCCTTTGAAAACTGATTGTAGAATCGTGTATTCAGCAGTAGTTTTAAAATTTTATCTCTCTCTCAAATCTAACTAAACGTTCTTCGGCAGTCAGACACCAAAATGAGTTTTACTTTTAATTTCTACATATACCAACAAAGAGCTACAGTAGGTTCATGCTCGAGCGAACCCAACAGGACGACAAGGACAGCGAAAAGAAACCTTCATGAAGGTTTCATTTCGCTGTAAGAAGCGAAGCCTTACGAATGCGCAGGCCGTACGCCAACGCGGGCCGCGGGCGCGCGGCGGCGCTGCGTCATCCGACGCTAACTGATTAAGCGAAAAGTCTGTCCCGTGCGGGGTGAATACACAGCGATGTGTGAATACACGATGTGCTGCTGGATTGAAGGGACTCTTTAAAAGTCCTTTACATTTTCGTACATTTCTCGAGGTTACTTCGAGGCCTTGGTTCTCCGCTCGGATTGAACAAGGTTCGATCTGACGGATTATATAGGAGGATATAATATCAATATCTAGACATCTATAAGCGAAATACCACTGACTGGCTGGCTCGTTGAGAGATCTCCGAAACTACATGTCTGACTTGGACTTTGGCATAGAATGGATTTCAAGGAAATCCTATCCAAAACAAAATTTATGCGGCACGGAGAATGGGACCAGGACCACAAACGAAAGAGAAACCGGAATTGTAATCGACAGCGGAATGGCTTTATAGTGGCGCGATGTACAAAATGGAGGATTACATTTTATGCCTACGAAGGCGGAACCGCGGGTGAAAGTTAGTATGTGTATGTATATATTATAAGGCATTTAGACCAAAGACTTTTTATGTCAGGTTCAGAGCGATATCGCAACAAGCAGAAGGAGGTGTTCTCGCGTGTTCGCGTCACCAACAATGAGCACCCGACTGATGAGTAGACGATTAAGACTATTAATACTGGTGCATATAAAAAAAACAGAACAGCAGGAGTGTGCGTAGACTTAAATGAAAGACGTGCGCGATAAGCCACATGAAATTCATTTGAAATGCAATATAATACGCTAATAAATAAAAAAAATACGGAGGTTTTTTGGAAAAAATAATTTTTTTCGTTTACTATATCTCACGAACGAATCAACCGATTTTGTCTGGCTAAACGGTGACCAATATAGATTTCTGATGTTAAGAGATGATTAGTTTTTGGAATCGATTGGTGTACCTATTTAAAATTTATTTTAAAAAAAACGCATTTGAAAAAAAATTTTTGGTTGTTTTTTTTTGAGTTTTCTTGGAATCTACCAGTCCGAATAGGTACAATCTTTTACAAAATCTAAGTTTGATAGAACTCTTTGGAATGCCAAAGTTTGGTTCTAATCAGTCGAGCCGTTTGAAAGTTATAACAGGTTTACATTCTTACACACACACACACGAACATATAAACACATGCATACATACAGTCAGTGACACCCTCGCAGGAACAGTCAAAATATTTTCCTAGGACCTCAAAACGTCGAGATTTACTGAAAACTTGATTTTAGAAAAATGGAGTAAAACCAATAACTTCCCGATTTTCGAAAAATTTTAATTTTCTTAGCGGGAAGTTAAATAACTGTTTTACATTTTGTAAAAATTTCTTAGTAGGATTATTTTGAAAAAGAAATACATAAAACTAAGTTTCGATTTCAAATTTCAATAAACAGTTATAACAAAAATTATTAGGCAGACCCTAATAAGAAGGAAGATAAAAATAATTTTATCTTTCTTGAAATATTTTAGAACCATTATTTTTTATTAATATAGTTTCTTATCTTCTAATAACGTAAAATAAAACTTTACGTTAATGGTAAAAAATACGTGTTAAAATATAATTCTACAAAAATCGGAACCTCCAGCCCTAAGCGCTTGGCCTAGAGTAAGTAATTAAAATCGAGTACATGCAGGAATTGGACCTTCTGTATTTATTTTGTGCCTATAGGCAGGAGTAAACAGGTAAATAAACTGAACTTATTTCCCTCATCAGTTAATTAAAAAACATTAACGCGTATGTAAAGTTTATAAAATTCTAAATATATTTATAACTGGCAGTTACTGTGAAATTATTTGCAGCCTAAATAAAAAATAATTATAAAGTAATTAATATTAATAGAAGTAGGATCACGGTGGCAGACATTGTTCTCATAAATTCATAATATTGTTATATTTCTGTAAAACATAATACGATTCAATTAACAGTCGAGGGTATATTCTTCCAATGCCGGATCTTAGACTATAATTCACCCTAAAAATTTAATACTAACGATGTCGGTACCTAAAGCAAGGTAATTACCAATAGCTCTCTCTTAGTTTACATTCAACTTGATAGTGCATATGCATAAACATAATGACAGCCAAACGGCCAGTTTATAAGTAACCCAAATTTCGCAGATAGTGAGCCCATCGCCTATTAGATTTATAATGTCGTATTATACACAAAGTTCTTTATTTGCCAAGGATTGACATCAATATGTGTTTTTCTAAAAGATCAATTGTATTACCTATTGTTATCAATACATACCAATCACCTTATGTGCATCACTCATCTATAAGGTATCCATAAGTTTGTCCGTCGCGTCTGTATTCATTAAGTTCTTTTTAATTTTTTTGATATAGTCAAGCCACTGAGTTTGACACATCAAAAAGATCCGGTTTTGTGCATCGGACCGATGCAATTTTCCACTCGACGGAGTGACATAACGAATACATATAATTAACGCGATATGAACGGAACCCCTTTATGTGACTATTTATATAAAGTTGTATAAATCTGGACTAGTCATATAAAGGGGTCTGTAACACCGTTCTGTTAAATGGGCTTTATCCTAATATTTTAGACTATCGTTATCGCATATTTAAGGCGATATCTTATTTATATTCTATGGCTACGTTTAATTACAAAGCTTTTATTTTTTTAATATACGTATTGGACATCATAACAAAGCGATTTTCACAATCGATTAGAAATATTCCGATATTTGTACACGTATATAATTTGATCAAGTGTGACTTTCTCATGTATCGATAATTCTGTAATATACATTTGTCGTCATCAAGTTGGTGCTAAATGATTTCTCCGGCTATATTGACAGACAGGCAGACAGACATACAAAAAAAAAACTGGCCCAGAATACGTCAGACCATGCTTATTATAGGGTTCCGAAGCTATTATTACAAATGAATGCACTACAGACAAAAAAGTACGTTATTACACTTTTTCCACGTTTCCGGCACAAAATAATTAAAAGCACTTTGGTCGCCTATAACTAGAGAAGCAAGTAGGTATGTTGACTGTTACCATTAAACTAGTGTTTTTAAAAGAACTGTCGAAATATATAGCAAACGTTGGTGTTTGCTGAAAAAAAAAAGTAAACATTTCCGTCACAAATTTCACAATTATAACTAAACATTTTTAGTATTTGCACGACAGAATACCATAAATATTATAAAACTATCGAAATTGTGGTGTTTACGAAAATAAGAGCGCCAGGATTGTTAAAAAAATTGGTTGCCTGTAAAGTCGGTATACGGGCGAAAGTTTTACGTGACAACGACTTTGAGTGGTAAAATCATTTTAATGTGAATATTCATTCGTATAGTAGGAAGAAGGATGAAATAATAGTAACAATTTAAAACATTTATTTATACAAAGAATTATATTTAAAACATTAATTTATACAAAGAATCTCGCACTGAATTTCATATTAACAAAATTTTATTTTTACATTTACACATACATACATATTTATATACAAATATACATACAATAACTTGCAATACATTTGCGTACAATGAAACAGCGTTTACTACAACTTAACTTGTTCCTATCTGAGTGGAAGGGACGCGTGCCTTTCACTTTTTATGTCTGTCTCTCGCTCTTAGGCGGGCTAACCATGCCCGAGTGGAAGGGACGCGTGCCTCTCACTCGCTCTCATTGTGAGCGCATAACGTGAGCGGAGCGTAACGCAGTTTCTTGAAGTGTCACCCGGCAAACCAATTTATAAGACGTTGTCACGTCAAAACTTCAGCCCCTTTCATATGTGTAGACCTCTCCTAGAAATGTTTATTTTTGTTATTTAATCTCTAAACTAAATAGTGGGTTATACAAAACACATACAGTATTAATTCCATGAATATACGTCTTGGGGTTTTTGAATAAAACGCCTGTGACTTACGGGCGGATATGACGAAACTATAAGGCTTCCGTTTTTGTCATTTTGGCTCGGATCGCTAAAAACCAGACGAACTAGAAGAAAATCTCTCAGCGAAATTCAGGTGCGGAGCTTTAAGGATGATATTTAACTTTCGATTTCTCAGAATTCAAAGGCGGTCGCTATTATTCGGTCGATACCAGTTAGAATCGGGATCGAAATTAGAACTTTAAGTCCGTAGGCACGGCCCTAGCGAGACCGAGGGACAGGTTCTTGATGGCTGCAAGTCCTAAAAGGAGTGAGGCCGTCCTCGTGAAAAGGTATTGCGATTTAGTAAGCCTGTAATTTATTTTCCGACGTAAAAATAATTATTGGTCTTTTGATGACTACGCCGTACTACCCAATGAAAATTAGTCTAGTAGATTTCAGGATTGGCATATTGGGATAGACATATTTTTTAAAAATTGTGGAAGTCTATAAATAATGGGAGCTGTCAACAAGCACCTTTTTTGGTACTGACTCTATGATATAAATAGAATGCAACTTCGTAAAAAATGTTACACAAAGATTGGAATGTTGCTGCGAAACGTTTGGGATACTATGGTAATTTTGTATGTACAAAGTACCTTAATATTCACAAGAGTCTTTGAACGTTGCGCATTGGCAGTGACGATGTATGGGTGCCGGAATTACACCCTTACTGCTAGTCTTCTAAGCAAACTTGACTTATTCAACGCGTGAAAATAACGTTCGATCCCAGTTTAATACGCGCATTTATACTATTGAGCCGATTAAATTCTTTTTTCGCCAATAGAAAGTTGCAGTATTTTTCCTTTAGTATGAACGAATTATTCTTTAATACAGTTTTGCTCCTTGTTCCGACATCTATAAATCTGACGGGTATTAAATTTAATTGTTAATTACAATTGCTAGTAACAGAGCGCGCAAGAACTACATCACATCGGTCTAACAGTCTACTACATTGTAAGATTCGACTATCCTGTTTTTAAGTGTATTTTTCTGACCTCAATTAAAATCTGAAAGTGAAATGGTATATTTACATCGACCAGTGTAGATTGAAAAATGATTGTTCTCTGTTCGGCTCTGTCGCCTTAACGCCAGGCTTATATTGAAATGTCAACATGTACACGGTCCGAAGCTCGATTCTATTGTCAATCGACATTATAAAAAACACGTGTGGCACTCGGGGACTGCCGCGGTAAAGCTATTGCATAGTATTTTTCATCAACTTATGCAATTATAATTATTTATTTATTTTATTTATGCAGTATTTTTTTTGAGGAGGTACCCTAACGCCGAAACTCTAAGCAGGCATGAGTCACCAGATTGCGGGGCGAAGAGGGGGATTACGCATTCGCAGTAACGGCGATACAACTAATGCCACCTAAAAGCGAGTTGCTGAACTAAAGAGACAAGCGTGATATTTCAAAAAAGTCATTAAAAGTTCTGCTATACATCGATAGATGGCAAAAGTAAAAAGTATCACCGCTGTGCCGGTCGGAGTGGGGGGTGTTAGGTTATTTTCGTTACGGAATTTCTGGATTCGGTCTCCACGCTCAAGACCCGCGATAAAAGCTATGCAATAGCTTAATAAAATCAACAATAAATTTATGTCCTTATATGGATACATTAATTGCAATATTACCAGAACAATTAATTAGTTACAATTTACATTAACGAATTAATTAGCGTTTAGGATACGTAGAAAATTAACACTCGCTTAGGTGTTCGATATTTGTCAATCTTCTTGAATCAGTATTCAATTCTTTGTACGAGAGGATCGTGGTGGAAGAACAGATTCGAGGGTCAGCGGTGGGTCGCATGCTGCATGTTACTGCATGTCGCTGACGAGCGTCCAGACGATATAAAAATATCAATGATATGTCGGAATAGACCACCGAACCTAACGAAGCGCGGTGACCTGACCGCACGTTTGATTGAATTTTTAACAACATACCTCCATATTTCAGCGCCGTTGCAGTGGAAGCTCTCGTAAACTAGACGGATAACTGGCTCCGTATGAGCAACGATGCGTTTACGCCCACATATTAATGATTCATTATGAGTCATTAAATGATTGGATTGTTATCTATGGCCAAATTTTTTCGGTTCTACTACTGCAGATATAAAATGATTTTTGCTTCTCATCTTCGATTCCGCTTTCGACCCAGATACCCGTTTTTATTTCGGATTTACTGTTGTACTTCCGCTTGAGTGAGTAGTGATAAATTTTGCCAGCTCACATGTCTAGTTCCAAATTGACCGGCCACTTCCAACTTTATTTCTGACTAATGTCGTTTTGAACTTTATCGAAAGGGCTACGGAACTGTAAAAGTTTCTGTTGGCGTTTGTTTTTTACAATATTTCCTTTTTATTGTACATTTTACTACGCATCGAATGCATTACACTTTTTAACATTGTCATATATTATATATTTAAGCTAACATCCATTTATTAGTGGGATAGGTAGAGATCACAGTTTTTTACTCGGTAAAATTCTTAAATGACCCTTTTGCTTCATTGACATAAATCAATTGCTTTATAAAAGTTTGTCCATTTCGTGATAAGAACGAAATAAGACTTTCTATGGCAGCCCTTCACCAACCTTTTCTGTGTTGGTGAGGGGCTGCCATATACATCAGCATTTTCTCTACAGATTTCTTTCGTCGGTCTACCTACCCTCATTTCCTCACTTCAAATAAACCAATAACGTCAACGTACCTAATTTGACTTCAATTTTTACGTAATTTTTCACACCACGCCGTTCTCTCACATGGACTAACTTTACACACATACTGCGTAGGATCATATCTATACTGCTTCCTTATTTCCTCTAACATATTGAACCTTTACGACTATCTATAACTATAGAAACCAGGGTAGAAAATTATTATATGATCTCACTCTGCGACAGCTACGTGCCATTGGTGCCGACGGCGCCACCAACGATGACGGTGACGGGTGAGCGCCGTGCTCAGCGCTGGGGCCAGCCGCGGCGGGTGGTGCTCAGCCGCCACCCTGGCACTGCGCTAGGAGTCAGTATAGTCGGAGGAAAGGTACGCCAAACTTAAAATATTCAATTCGTCAATGTTTTCTGAACAGGAATATTTCTTAAGGTGACCAGTCTATAATGTCCCGATTGAAATCATTAATGTCATTTGTATGCATTTTTTCTGAAGTTATACTTCTTTAGGCGCGTTATGAAAAAATGATGAGAGTGAAATTTTAAGATGCGCGCGCATCAGTGTAACACAATATTAACAGGTTGAAGCTGCCCGCTTCGAATTCGAATTTCGAATAATAAGAGAATTTATGTTACACTTAATGTAAGAAAATAAATATTTATTTATTTCATTTTTAAATTTGAACTGAACTTTATTGACTGTGTTGACTATCCTTTTCCAGTCCTTTTATTATTTTATTGTAATTAATTATTTGCATGCAATTAAAAACTATTTTTTAATGATGCCAAAGTATAACTTCTCACACGCGTACATAAGTACACGCACGATATTTTTAATTTATAAAACAATTAGTTGAAAATATTTACAATTATTGAAATTCAAAAATTTTTTTGTCCAATATAAAAAATAAAATAATGACGATCACTATAGTCAACCAATTCTACGTTAAGCCATGCATATAATTAGAGTATGTTTTAGTCAAGGGCGAATCAAGCCTTCTAGTCAGGGGGTCACCCATACGAGATTCAGTCAGAACTGGCTCTAATTCGATTACAATAGTAAGGTAAACACCCAACCCAGGTCGGTTATAGTTTATGGAAGGTAGAGTAGAGGAAGGGCCAGAATAACTTTGGAATATGTCAAGAGATTTATACATTTTGGTTAATTTACTGTTACAAATATATGTCCATAATCCGCAGTTTTAAAAATGGCTAAGGGCGGCTAACTATGGCTAACACTCCGATCCTTATATCGGATGTTCATCACAATGAAAAGAGTTAATTGTAATTAATTTCATTTTACTAGTATTTAATCCGATGTATAT
This sequence comes from Eumeta japonica, assembly GCA_005406025.1. Lineage (NCBI taxonomy): Eukaryota > Metazoa > Arthropoda > Insecta > Lepidoptera > Psychidae > Eumeta > Eumeta japonica. Next base: position 8,187 of record BGZK01000833.1, on the reverse strand, counting down.
ATTGACGTATAGAAGTAAAATATTATCTGTTTGTCTTTCTCTTGGGCTCGAGCAAGAGATTTCAAATTCGGATGAACACTTTAATTAAAATATTTCGTGTTGCTACTTACAATTTTAACGGCTTGGTCAATTAGTACTATGATTATTTTCTAAGTGTTAGATAAAAACTAAATTCGTCTTGTATTTTCAGGTGGACATAATATCAAATCTTAGCGAAGACGGAGAGGAGAAAGCTATCTTCGGTATCTTCATCAAGAACGTGGTGCCGGACAGTCCTGCGGGCAAAAGTGGAGAGTTACACGTTAGTGATGCTCGATACATTCCTCATCAGCTTTAAATTTGCTACCGGACCTGGTACTGAAACAACCGTACGCACCTTGGTCACCACGCTGCGCAAAAGAATTACCTCCTTCTTCTATTTCTATTTAATGACCAACCTAGTTACTGTTATAACTGTCTCTTTTTGCTACCCCATTGGACCTGCATAATGAAACGTACTTATTTTAATTCCGACTTAGAAATATCTTTTGGGGTGATTACAGAAACTGCATAACCATAAACACTTTCTGTTATCTTCCTTAAATCGTTTTTCAGAAAAATGAATGTGACAATAGACAAGTACACGAACGTTGAAATGGACCAGTAGGTATTCTGTTTTATTAAAAATTTCGCTATGAAAAAACTGTGGTTATATTTTTTATTAGATAAACAGCGCATACAATTTTGAATTATTATTGAATTTGAAAACAGTTCTACAAGAAAAATTGTTTTAAATTTTTAGCAGATTTAGAAAATAATTTGAAAGGTTAAATACCAAGACTTTTTTTAATAAATTAATATTTCAACTTGGTACATGTAAGATGTAAATGATTTCTGACATTTTTTTATAAAAGCCAAACGAAATTAATGAAAATTGCATAGTATTATATTCGACATGTATTTTTTTTTAATTTTTGATACAAGTGTCAAATTGTTATCAGCAAAAACCGAGTACACCGATCCTGCAAGAAGTACACGCGGTTTTGGGATCCATGACATGTTACATGACGAGTTGATAGTATGCGACCGGTGCTCGGTGCCCGTGTCATGCCAAGCACATGCGTGAGGCCAAACAAATGGGAATAAATTTCGCTCGAGCCAATGATCAGTTTTACAGTAATTGTATGATCAAATGAACAAATAATCTGTTGTATCCGACTTCAACAAAATGCCGTGCGTATGCGGGAGCACTCGCGTCGAGTGCCAACGCTTTAATTCGGTTTGTGGACGTTGCGGAGGTGGCGCCCGTCGGTAAAGAGTTTCCCGGGACCAAGAGTACCGGGTTCGATCCCGTCCACGGACGAACCCAACGATGGATTTTTAACTTGAGCGACGATTATCGTCGGCTGCCTCCGACCCGTGGTGAACCGACGTGGAGGGTCTCGAAGTTCCTGAGTCCCTCCATCCTAAACGAAAAGATCGTGGGAAGGTGTCCAGCGTCTGGGCTATCGAGACCCGATGAAATCAGTCAATTGTACAATTGTCACATACACATTTATATACAACGCGGACACGCCTCAAATACAGTTTCCTTCTCAGACCGGCGACCGTATACTGGAGGTGGACGGGGTGTGCGTGCGGTCGGCGCCTCACGAGCGCGCGGTGGCGCTCATCAAGGCCGCCGGCGATCAGGTCGCGCTCACCGTCCAGAGCTTATTGGCTTGGGTGGGTATAGAGTTTACGCTTGCGCAGGCCGAAAAAATAGCATCTGTTTTCTTGTTACACATTCCCTTCTATATTTCATATGTTCCAGATTCGCTATATGGGTGATTTTCATGGCTTAACGTATGATGTGACAATTATCATTTCGAGCGTTTAGAGGTTCCGGATTCGATTCCCGGCAAAACGATTATATTTCGGCTAATGTGTGTATTAAATCGTTAAATAAGGAATCTATCTTATTAATTACTAAATAAGATATTTTTTAGTGTTTAATTTTGACACTATAACGGGGTTAACACTATATTATTTTGAATTAAATACGGCAAGAAATATTGCATAAAAAAAAGAAATAAAGACGGAAACGATACGTGAGCAGCATAATGACAGACTTGTCCAGCAAATTGTTTTGCAGATTTTCGTTCATATTTCTTAGACGTAAAGAGCTTCAGAAACGAATTTTCAAAGGGTTCATTCGGTAGATGAATAAAAGTTATGTGTCTTATTGGAGGGTAGAAGTAATTTAAATCTTCAAATCCATCTTTTATGTAAATGCAAAAATTAATGCTTGGTTTGTATATGTGTTGATTGTTGATGTCGAATGACATCAACAAAGATGTTACAATAATAAATACAGATCGAGGTTGGAATTAATTTAAAATACATGTTACATGTTAGGTTATGAGGTTTATATAATGAACTAGGTTCGAATATAAAGTATATAATATCTAAAATAATGTTTTAATTTAACATGATTATTGACTTTTCTTAAAATTATAAACATATAAATTCATTAACGATCATAGTATAATTTGTAACTTCTACCACTATAGGATATAAAAAGAATTATTTTGAACATTATTATTCAAAATTAATAGTTTCACAGTAAAGGCAAACTCGGTTTCAGACTATTTAGTCTGTATGTTAGAAGGTAGATATATCGTTGTATAAATTAAATTATCATCATCAATCATCACTGACAGAACACCGATTCATCGGACGTCGATGCATCAACGCCTCCTACGTCGCCGACGCCTTCCGTCAAAAGCAAAGGACCTGCGCCGGCGCCGCCGATAATAATCACCCAAAAATCACCGCAACATGAGATTAAGGTACGACAATTAATTCAGCAAAATGATGAATGATTCGACATATATAATGTTCTATTTTGGACTAAATTTAATTCTTGATATCGTTACAACCAGTGAACGAATTATATCAAGCGATATTTCATGCGGTATTTTAATAAAAAAATATTACCGAGCCATAGAATAATTTTTGTTAGGCAGATTTTCCAAGATAAACGGAAACCTATGTGTATATCTGTCCATCTTCTTCTACGTTTTTTGAAGTAAAACTTCTTTACGCACACTTGACTATGGGAGTAAGCTGGCGAATGCGTGACGAGAGCGTTACGAAAACTGTGATCGGGCGAGGCGAACGGCAATTGAGAGGGAGATATAAGTTAGTGAAGATAGAAAGAGAGGGAGTTACGTTTCGTATACTAATGTAGGAGCAAGAGAGAGCAATGCGCGCGCACATTTTCTTTCTCTCTTCCTCTCATAGCCAGTGCATGAAATATATACATCTTAATCAGTAGTTCGTTTTCGAGTTTTGTAGCGTTACGCGGTCGGTGATTTCTTGATTATTTCGTACCGATAATGAAAATAATGGATGAAAATAAATAATCTAATGAAAAATATAAATTTATGAATGAAAACCTATAATAAATTTATATATACACATATACATACATACATATAGATGGAGCTATAGAAGTTTTACTTCAGTTGTGTGGTCTAAAGCACTCGTTTTTTTCTGTGGCAATTTTTGAAATATACATACCTACTTGTCATATAAGAAAGAAAACAATTTCCCAAGTAATGGACCTCAGAATAGAGTTTGGAAAAACTTAATGGAAATAATGTATCAAATTATAAGGAAAGAACAAGGTTTAAGTATATTTAAAATAACTGCTTAAAATAAGGCGTTACGCGCGAATGAGCTCCGAAGGTACGGAACCCTTCAAACTAACTGCAGTGCAATTATGCTAATATAAAACGACGTCGACTCAGCTTCGAGTTCTTTTCGAACGCCTTCTTCATATTGTGTCGGACAGTTAGACCGAAGTGGAAACAATGTCATTCCCTGGTCGCAAGTTGCGTCGATTAGCTTATCATACAATATGCGAAATGAAGTCGGTCTCGGCATAATGCTATTGATGTATATAGTAGTTAGTGATTCGTATAATATATGCGCGCAAAGTTTAATCCGGACAGTAGTCTAAATAGTTAGATTTGATGTAAAGCGAATTTCAGTAGGATACTAAAATATTCTGGTCTTTCACGAAAGATGGAGTCTATACGTAGTCCCAAACTAATGCTAAATAATTTAAATTATTATTGTAGATTTGCACTTCGATATTCAATATTAAAAGTTAACAAGTTTTCCAAAACAGATAACAGTGACAGCAGACAGCGAAGTGGAGAAAGAGAACACCGAGAAAGAGTCGAGCGAGAAGGAGTCCATTTCCGAACCGGAGACGCCACAGGGGAAGCCGGTGTACTCCGACTCGGACAGCAGCGACGAGGAGGAGGACGGGAGGGAGTTGGGCGGAAGAACGTACACGGACAAGGGGGTCGAGGTGGGTATCGGTACAGAGAGGGCACAGGTGGTGGGCTACAGCTCTATATATCATGTGTGTTGTGCACGACAAGAAAACTTTATTAATAAAACAGGAGAGAGTACAAAATGAGGAATGTATAAAAAAGTAATTTTTGTTCATTTTCTTTATAAGCTCACGCTTATTTCTCGAAATGATGGCAGAAACCATTAATTTCTATATGTACAAATTTTGCCATAAATTGTTTCGTACAAGCTCGTCGACGATTTCAAGTGTTTAAAATATGGCCTTTCTTTAATTTGCGACCAATTTGTTCTGTATAGGGCTTTTTAGGGTGACCCTTATCGACTCTTCTATTACCCATATTCGCTCTATAGATTTGTTTCGTCAGTTTACTATCATTTACCCCTTTTAGATAGCCAAACAAACTTTTTCTACTCCGGTCACTGCATCTTTTTTAAACCACACGACTGTCTGACATCACTATTGCAATGTGTGTACAATGTAAAACTTTTAAAGATAATCCACACACACCCCACGCAGTGATCCATTCTCTAGCGCATTGATTCTACTTTTATGTATCTTCTGTTACACCCAACTTCGCTGCCGTACTTAAATATTTATAGTTCATTTTCGTTTATCTTCAAGTTTATGTCAATTTTTTGGTATGAGGATTTATAAAAGGGTAAATCATTTGAAGTTTCCATCAATGACTATAAAAACCTTAATCACTATTTTTCATATAAATATTTATTGGACGCGTGATAAATATTTACGCGTCCGAATGTTTATTATTGTCTTCTTATACTTACATTACATACCTAGCGCTTTTACAGCGGATCAGCTTTGAGAAATTGAATCGGTACTACGTTCTTTTACAGAACAAACTCAACTGAAATTGAAATAAAAATTAAATTGAAATATCTTATAATACCAGTAGAACTTGAATTTTGGTTTAGTGAAATTAAAATAATAATTGAATCCGAAGAATAGGTATTATTTCCGTAGAACATATACAGCCTAGGTACTTGACGAGATTTTTGTCTTTAAACTTCGATCGTGTATTTTATCTGATAAAACAATTACAAACATCATTTTCTGCTGAAAATTGACAAGAGAATAAAATGAAACAATTCGAGAAAAGTAAATAAAACAACACGTCGGCACCTTAGCATCAATGTGATACTTCGTAGATATGAAAATAGCTTCCTGTCTCACTCATTTCCGCGTAACACATGATCATCATAAAAGTTCGTTGAATCGACCGTATTGCATCATACGTCTCGTTCTCCGTTAGTTGTGATGGATGGCCGAAACAGAGAAGTGTATGGCCCCGTCGAGTTCGGCGGACAGTTTTGCTATCGAAGTTATACGGGTCCGTAGTAGCGCTACTCGCGAACGGACTTTGCCGTTATATTATTTTCCAAGCCACGTTATGCTTACGGGTATCGTTGTATAAATGTAGTCAGGCCCGCAACAACAAATAAAACGGTGCCATAAAAACAGATCCGATCCGCAAAATCAGATTGGTTTTGATTCAGTCAGTCGCGAGTCTTCGGCACGTTCGGACGCATTTTACCGGCGAATTAAAAAGAACGCCGGCCCCGTTTTCGCCTCCTAACGATTAGGTTGTAACTGTGGTTTCAATCGGACCAATCAACAGGTCCGAATAAACTAAAACAACATTGTGCGCCACAAGGAGTACGTGCTAAATGTCAGGCCGTTTCTAGATTGTCTTCTCTACGAAGGGCCCGTCTTTAAGCATGGATGCTTAAGAGATATAAAAGGTGGTACAAGAAGAATACCCACAGTCGCACTCGTGCATAGGATTGGGTAGCACCGAGCATATTTTAAAAAAACATTGCTCGCGTGCATGATGCTGCATGCAACCGCATATTCGGTGTAAAAACGAAACGTGATTGTTACTTTAAATGATAGAAGAGCTGAACGCTTTTATATTCAAAATGGAATTTTAATGGCATTCGAAAAGATAATGCACAAAAAATTTGAAATTCTTCAAAACTTCCTGCTTTTCTTGATCTCTTATTTATACATTCTTTATGCTTATTTTAACATATGTACGCACGCACGCATACAGATAAACAAATGGACAATGTTGTGAAAACTGTTGGACCAGCTATCGGAGACCTCAAGGCATTGACAGATAATAGAAATTTTTGAAAATCGGACTGCAAACAGTACCGTCCCTAATTTTACAAAAAAAAACAATCCTCTTAGCTGGTGATTAAAGAAAAACAGACAAGTGCGAGTTGAACTCGCTCACCAAGGGTTTCGTACAAATTTGTAGGTACATATTATAAATAGTTCAGGAATCGAGTCTCACAGTTCTTTCCGAGCTTTTCTTTTTGTTTTTTTTTTATAATTTAATTAAAAATATACGGCTTGCAGATATTTTTCTTCTGTAAAACTTAGTAAAAGTTTAAAAAAATATTTCAAAAAGATTTGGTTACCCATACAATTATGACCGCGCCTACCATTCTTTATAAAGACTATATTTTTTATGAATTAATTACAAATGTATGATTTTCAGATTTTTTCATACATTTATAGTCTAAGACGGTATACTTGCCAAATTTTATAGTTCTAGGTCAACGGAAAATACTCTATACATTTTGATTCCCTTGAGAGTCTCAAAATATACGTTTTTTGCGGCATAAACTGTCGTATCTTTTTTTCACGTTAACTTAGAAGTTTAATATGTTCACAACCTCAAGAGATTATAGACTTGAGTATATGGTTTTATTTTCAACTGGATACCTCCACGCGTTCCCGAGATAACGCGTCGACAGACAGACGGACGAACAACAAAGTTATTTTATAAGAGTTCCGTTTTTCTATTTGACGCAAGGAACCCTAAAAATGTTCAATGTTGCCAAATTAACAATGATTTTTTAGGTTTTCGATATGTGTCTGCAAATACTACTATTTAATATTTCGAGTAAACTATATATATATATATATATATATATTACTGGGTTCTAAAGTACAAAAGCTTTATGTTTACACGTTCTTCGATCAATATATAAAACAAACAGTATTGTTGCTATTTTCTTAACGAGTAAACAATAATTTCAATTCAATCCTCGGTTCAAGATGTCACAGTTTTAATAACTGCGTCCCTTGTAGGGCCAGTTCACAGAGCACCTGTGCAACCTTCACCTGTTTCTGTCTCTTTAATTTATCAATATACAAACAATGTTGAATTTTCGATTGCAGCAATATGAAGTGTAGGCGTTATATTTGTTTTTTTTTCATTTATTTAGGAAAAGACGGAGTAGGGATTGTTTACAAGTTCTTAGTACACAGCGATATATATAAATATATTTTCGTTTGTTGTAAAAAAGATTAATTTTTTTTTTTTAGCATTGAGAATAACATAAGCAAACTAATAAATGAATAATTTCGCCTTTTATATATACGCATATACGGAAATATTGTACATTCGCCGAACTAATTCGTTTGTCTACTATTTGTGGAAGAAGAAAATAAATTAAGGAGTGTAGAACTTACAGAAGCGATAAATTAATTCTTCTGTTTCAGATCGACCGCGCTTCCGCCGGCGCAATAAAGAGGAGCAAAGAGGAGAAGCAGGCCGACCCGGAGGAAGAGGACGAGTTCGGCTACACGAGCAGTGAGTGGAAAGATACATTATTCACTGTGTTCAATTTTTCTATATACCTCATACATATTTATGTTTACGTTTGTGTTATGGAGCACGATACCAAATAATCATTCTTTTAAAATAATTTAATACGTAAATTAAAACCGAACAGTCAAAGAGTTATGAAAAAATGAACGCATGATACAAGTTAATCAGAACGAAGTAATATAAATATAATTTTGTT